>VWZL01004990.1:37997-101495 GCA_013396915.1 Stercorarius parasiticus | reverse complement strand
CTGATGCTTGTATTAAAAAGAAAAACTACATTACTGTGGGACTTCTAATAATAATGCAAGAGTTGGTAATGTACAACACAGGAAGGATAACATCTTAGAGGACACATTAAGGATGACATCCCCAAGAAACTATTTAGTTGATGGAAAAGCTCTCATAGGGAACTCAGACAGGATTTTATGTATGCACTGTGTATTGACAAGTATAGTACAAATTATTCAGTCTTAGGTGTTCATAGCCAAGCTGTTGAGTAGTCATTGAGACTTATTATTGATACAAATACTAGTAACTCTGCTGACATTCACCTCATTTCTTGAATTGGTTTTAATTTGAATTTTAATTGTAAGAATGCATATTGAACTGCAAAGAACCATGTTCTATACATATCTGTCCAAAGTAGTCTCTCTTTTTTTTTTTCCCCCTTTAAGAGGCCAGATGGAACCAATCATTTTAAGTAAAAACTATTTTTACTACTTCTATCCTTGAAAGAAACATTTACGTATTTTCTGGAAGATGTTTAATTCATCCTAGCTGAACTAATGGAGGTTTGGTCATACCATGTGGGTCTAATTCTGGTAGTATTTGGTCTGTACCATTTAGTTCCCTCTTTCCGCCTAACGCATGTAAAACCCTTTCTCTCTACTGTTAGATTCTTTTAACGTAAAGCTTTTTGCTTTTCACTACAAGTGTATTGCAAATCATTCTGTGTTACTTACACCAGTTTAAAAAGCTCCATGAAACATTTAATTTTTAGGAGTTTAATTTTTAGGAGTTTAATATTTGTTCCATTTTATAATTTGCCACTGAGTAAATTGATTGAGGACAAAATATTATTATCCAAGTCTTGTAACATGCAGCATCTAGTTATATATTTTGTATCATATCTGAGGCTACATTTTCATGAGCATTCTCTGTTTTGCTTTGATTTGTTTCCTGGAACACAGTAAATAATTCCAACCATACAACATCACTTTTATGGACGTATTCTCCACCAGCATCAAAAAAACCACTTGTAAAAATAAATAAAAAAATACATACAATAAAGCTTGCATCTTTTCTATGGATATTTCAGAGGCTGATGGGTGCTGTTCATTTATTTTATTAGTTTGTGGCTTGGATTTTTGAAGAATAATAGTGCTAATATCCTATTCCATGCGCAAGCATGGTTGAAAATTCATACCAGAATTTAGAACTGAATGATATATGTATTGTAGCACTCTGTCCAGATGTGGGGGACAGGGTGTTTCAGGTGTAGCTACAGAATGGGTCACCATCATCAGTAATGCAAAAGTTTTACTGTCAAGAAAGTAGATTTGATGGTGGACCTGGAACTTTTCAGTATTTTAAGATCATTTTAAAACCATTCATTAAAATGATGCATAAGTAAGATTTTAAAATAAATTTGCACTTTGTTCAAGTAATGGTTTATGTGAATATATAAAAGACTAATATGAACTATGCTTTAGCGATTTTTGCTTTGTGGAGTCACGTTCAACTTCTTTCTTAGAAAGAAGCTTGAATAATTAGGTTTGCAAATGCGTCATTGCAAAGACAATTATTTTCCATGCCATCTTTCTCACATATTTATAGTCAGTGGTTTTGCTTGATGGAGATTAACCACAAATACAAACTAAAATCATTACTACACTGTCTTCTTAGTCCTATGAAAATTCTCCAAACGGATTCAAAATTATGGATCCAATGTCTTTCTGTCATTCATTCATCTGGTTTCTTTAAAGAGAACAAAGGTCCATTCCAGATTAAGTGAAGACCAAATCTGAACCATCTAACTACATTGTAAAGATATTGTTATTTTGGAAAAGTTATCCAAATAGTTCATGGTTTCCCAGATTTCAGACCATAAAAACAGTGACTTGCACCAGTGAGGAAATTACATGTGTCTACCATTACATGAAAGATAAATGTGTTTAAAATTGATATACTAAAGATACATATATAATTCAAGAAATACTTTATTACACTAGCTTATATACATGTCAATGAGGTATAAAGCAAAGTTTGAACTTTAATAATTCACTAATTTACTATATGATATAATAATTGAAGCAGTTACATAAAAGTTAATAGTGGGGTACAAGTTCTTAGGAGGACTTTCAATAGGGCTTCACACCTTCAGAAAAACAACACTTACTGGAGTAAATAGCTCAGTCTTTCAAGTCCTAATTTGGTTTCTGAATGATATACAGATCCAGAGCAGGGCTGAAGAAAAAACCTAGGTTACGTGCTTGATTCTCTATCTGAAATGAGTTTGAAAGAGTAAGTCGGAAGCAAGCAATTAAGAATCAAGCCACATCCTTTCAGAATTACTACTACACAGCGTTCGGGGTTTGATTTTTTTGGTTGGCTGTTGTTTTTTTTAAGGAGAGCTGTGGGAGACATGTTCAGATTTATTGTTTAAATAGTAAGGAAATGCCTCCACTATTTGTTTTGTTAAGAACCTCAGTAGGAGGAAAAAGCTCTTGTTTCCTCTAGGGGTTTCCAGTTAAGTTTACACTACGCAGAGAACATACATTACTATTTCAACTTCCCACAGATGAGGGAAGAGATTCCCCCAGGACTCCAAGCATCCTGTAGTTTCTGTTGTGACCAAGCTGTCTGGATAACACTGCAAATACAATTTGTGACTGATTGTTTTCGTGCTCAGCGTAAGTTTTTTGCAGAAGGGAACATATTCATACTTACATGTTGCTAGAACCTACAACGAAGAGTTGGAGCTTATAATTCTCATAAAAATGCAGTTTCACAGATTGTAATCATTGCCCTGTAGAAGAAGCTGCAAAATGCTATGATTTTGTATTGAATTACTTTGAAGGTAGTGTAAATTTGACAATAATGACTGTCCAGATGTAAAGCAAGGGAGAAAAATGCCTGTATTGTTCTTACATAGCTCTTTGAGCGCTGAACTACCTTTCCGTCTTTTCATGATTTATATTTCTATAAACTTGGACTAAGTTAGAACGTTGCATCATACTTACACATAAATTGTCTGCAAATTAAAACTCTGTAGGTTAATGAACAAATTTATGGCAATTGTTTGAACTTCTTGCGATATTAGAACAAACATATACTCTTTTTCCTGCCTCACTGAACTTTGTAAATCTTGACCAGTTTACAGTAAATACAGGTTCTGATTCCAGTGGTTGACTTCCTCAGGGAAATGAGATATTTTGAAAATGTACATATTTTAACATTCTTTTCTTCCATTTTGTTCTGTTCACTCTGCTGATTTGTAATAACAACCATGAACCACTGCAGGAGTATAATTCACTTTCATAAACTTGCATTTACTTGTCTTGCATTGCTTTTAGAATTTTCCTTCCTGTTGTTCCTAAAACATCTCATTAGAGTTTACCACTATGTCAGCCTTCACTTCATTGAGGTGATAAGGCAAAATTACTTTCTGTGCAGCTAAGCACAAAAAAAAGAGAGAGACAACATCTACCTGGGCATTCCTTGTTTTCACTTTTGGCAAGCTAGTACCTGAATCATATAAATGATAAGTATTTACTTTAAATGACTGGATAGTCCAGTAATAAATTAAAGCTGTTTTCTCATTTTTCTTATTGTTGGAAGATTTTATTATTGCTTGCTTTCATTGCAATCAGAAAAGTCAGCAACAGGATCAATCTAATGGCGTTCCCTATCTGTTAGTAATGTCTATTTCATGCATAGCTAATTTCCTAAGAAGATCTTAAAACAGATTACAAAAGTTCAAAGTACATAGTACCCTTTTCATAGTTTTATAGAGAAAGAAGCCCAAAATAGTAAAATGATGGCATAGGTTCCCCATATAGTTAATATTTCATGCTTATTTTAGCTCTGTAAAGAAAGAGATAAAGACCTTGTTAGGCAGAAATAAAAGCATCCTTGAAAAAAGCTGTTAAAGTTAGTATTTTATTACAAATAAATAAATATATAATTGTAACGATGCTTAACTTTAAGCAGTGGCAGTCCTTTTCTATCAAACCAGATTATTTATGTGTAGGCAAGGTTTCTTTTAATAGCTAATAAATGGGTTTGTAATTTATTTTGGTAAACACTGAATTTGAAATAAAAGATGTATTATCACTACCAGACAAAAATAAATCAAGCTTTGTTTATTTTAAGAGATAGCAGTATTTCAAAGTGATCAGAGTCTCAAGTGCGCTTAAGTCATGGTCCACTTCTGCTGTTAGGTAGTACTGTAAAAGGAGTGTTTATGTGACAACTGACCCTCTTCTGATGCTGCTGCTTCTTGTTTTGGAAGAAGAAAGCTGAGCTTTGAATATAAATATTGTGTGAAACCCTGCTTAACTGCCCAGTAAATACAGGCACTTCTCATTCTAAGCACAAGCCCACAAAATGTTGAGTGGTCCTGGAGATGCTGGGAAAAAAAGAAAGCTTTGCATACTGATTACATAGGGAATGCAATTTTTTTTGATCTCCATCTTTAATTTAAACAATTCCTTGTAAAGATTTTATACAACTGCCTCCCAAAGCTTTGAGTTTTCTATTAAATATTCTAACGGATTAATTTCCTGACAGGCTAACCGTATTTTCCCTCGTGCTTTTAGAAGTATGGTGATGATTTTGCTGTTGGTTAACTTTTCATTTAAGTAGTGTATGAAATCAGAGCTGAACTCAAGTGATTTAGGACAGAGTTCTAGAAGGCCTGTGAAGATCTGATTAGCACCCATGGGGCTCCAGTGAGGTTTTCTCCAAATTTGCTTTAGCAGGGGTACAAACAGTGTTTGAGTTTCCCCTCACCAAAGCAATGGAAACAAGACAAATTTTATAAGGAAACATACTAAGTCAGCTTAAGAGAATTTGTGTGTACATAATGTGTATTCTGCACATACTAATGGATGCAATGTAAACAGTTTTCTTTGCTGATTTTGTGTGTATCTGCACTTCTTTTACGAACTTTTATTCTTTGTTCTTCCTCTGCACAAAGAGCCAAACCTTTATCTGGAGTTAGAGGCGCTTGTTCAGCTTACTAAAAGCTGTATTTAAGCTGATTTGGGCAGTGATCTAATTAGCAGTCAGCAGGCTTGGTCACTTGAGTGCTGACAGTCTTTCAGTGCCTTTTCAAAGGACATAGAGGGTGGTGGAGAAGTTCTTCTTTCTTTGATGCATGCAGCTAAGAATCCTAAAAAAACATCCTATAGAAACAGAGGATGTGCCTGCAGGCCTATAGGAATAAGCATATGTAGAGTAAGGAGACAATACACGGGGACCTGATTCACACTACCATGGATGCCTGGACTTGAACATGATTTTTATGGATCAATTGAGCAGAACATAAGCACAACTCATTTGAAAACTGCCTTCTAGAAAAGTTTTCTAGAAATTGCTTGTTGTTTTTCAGTGATTGATAAACACTTCCCTAGCCTGAAGAGAACTGCTAGAAATTTTCCTTTCTGTAATTGCATTAAAAAATTATATAGCTTGTAATTGGTAACTCAATCGCATGTAATTTGGGATCCACCCTGTTTCCTGGTTTGGATATCTCAATTTAACACGGGTAGGAAGCACGAACAGGGGTATTTACAGGGCTTCACAGCAGTCAGAACCATCTAAAATACAAAAATAGAGACAGGAAATTTAGATCATACCAGGACATTTCAAAACTCTTTGTGCAGCAAAGTTCATCTATAAAAATATATATTTGTACTGCCTCCAGATGTATTGATTTTTAACATACAAACAGATGTGGCTATTTTGTAAAACCTAGACTACAGTTTGATATACTTTGTTGTTTTAGTTCCAGAGCTCTGTATGTATATAATTACAGAAAGCTTCTGTATATTCATCTACAGTGTTTCCAGCATGTGTAGTCTTCCATGGGGCTTCCAGTAACACATCTGCAAGATGTATGGATTAAAATTCATTGTCTTCCATTCTGTTTTATGCTTTCATTGACCTACTACTCCATCACAAAAGACATTCTCAATGCTGATGATACTTGCAGAGTTCAATCACATTTGCTTAACTATCAAATAACATTGAATATATTTTGTGCCCGGCAAATCTTTGACCAGGGATTTAGGAAAAAACTTTCATTAATGTGCAGGGTCCTATTTCTTATGCAACCACATTTCAAACACCTGCTGACAAATGGATTATAAAATTATTTTTTATTAATTTCTCACACTTTCTCTTCACAAAGGACCTTTTTTTCCCCTGTAATTTAATCCACAGGGAGATTTTTTTAAATGACTGTCACGTTCTTTCCATTGGAAATATTAGGGTGAGTAATCATACCTCCAAGTGTTTGTAAGCCTTCCATTATTACTGCACTTTAAAAGCAGCCGCTAGAAAAATGTTGTGGAAGAAATAAATAGAATCCAACAGAAAACAACTGAATTAACTTTTCGATTTATGCTCTGTAATGTTTATATTCCCCCCTCTAAAAAAAAATTATCCATACAGATCTGCTAAATGATCAGATTTATTTCTTTAGTTTGATTTGTTCAGGAATTAATCTTGTGAATGTCCTAGATTATGACAAAGCCTGTTTCTTCTTATTTCTTAAAATTTACTTTGTGTGGAGAGACTGCACCACAGCTTTCAAGTCAAGCAACTTTAAATCTAGGCAGCTCCCAGGCTTTTTGTTTTGCTTTTTGTGGTTTTGGGTTTGGTCGTTGTTTTTTTTTCCCCCAAACTTTTTTTGCGATGTAGCTGAAATAATTCTTGCTCTGCTAAAAAGGACAAAAAAGTGACAGCCCTTCAGAAGTCATAAGCTGTCTTGTCCCGCATTCAGTACACCAGCTTTTTCTGCTCAGTCAGTTACTAGTTACTTAGGAACAGACATGGAAGAATAATCATTTTTAGCTTCCAGTGAAAGCATTTTTAGCTTCTTTGTGTTTCTCCACATTCCTGAAGTGACACGCAAGTTCACTGCTCATTAGTTCAAGTTCTGTTACAAGCTCCTATTTATGTGGAAGCTTCAGCTCAAAACAATCCAACTATGCAAGAGAAAAGAACTGACACTTCTAAATATCTGTGCAGCGACAAAATTGTGCAGTGAGTGAAAAAGCAACTATCTGCATTGGACTAGTAAATGCAAAGGTGCAGCCAGGTTTAGTATTCACGTTTCAAAATTAATCTTAGAAAAATTAAATAGAAAGAAAAATAAACTTTTAAGACACAAATCAAGTACAATATTTATTTTTTTTTTCTGGAAGAAAACATCATGATCTATGGCTTGGGGCCATTTGGAGAATAAAAGTTATGTTCACCTTGGTTGTTGGAAAAGATGTGAGCCTCTTGGCTGAGCAAGCATCTTGAACGACTACTCTGCCTATACTCAAGTTAGAGGACAGCAGGTACATGTTTGCTGTTAGTCATAAAGGCAACTCACGACATTGCCTGTGGACATGCACGGTGCCTGTCACTCCTCAGTTGAGATTGGAGCCAATCACCACAAGCATATGTCTCTGCTGGCGAGCAGTGTGTCCCATCCAGAAGGCACTGCCTGCTGGTGCCCTTCACCCATCTCCCAGAACTGCATAGCAGGATGTATGCTTCTTCTCTGAGCTGCCTTGCCAGTGCGCAGATGGTGCTTTTGGGCACAGTGTGAGGAACTGTCACATAATCAAGCCCTCATCCCAGCCACAACTTCACTTGTGAGACTTGCCACCAGTCTCTGCCTGAGGTAAGGCCCCACCTATGGTGTGGTGTCCATTCCCCGTGCAACCAGGTTACTTTCAGTCACTGGTTGGACAATGAGAATGAAAGAAATTAGTTCTTTCAGCTAGCTCCTGCCATGGCTTCAAGGGATGTTTTTGGATCTGCTTAATAGCCGAGTATTGTGTCTCGTTCTGTGGGCTCTTCCCATCTATTGTTTTGATTTAAAAATAAGATAGCCTACTTAATTTTATGCCTCAACAGCATGCAGAGGAAGTACTCACAGAGTTTGTCTCATGGTACTTAGGAATTAGCAAGTAAACACCTCATCTGAGCTGTTAGTTGCCAGAGTTTCCTCATGGTTCACCCTCCATGGTCGATGTAGGAGTGAGCCCAGGTTACCCTGAGTCATCTTTGATACATTTCTCCTAAAAGGCTTTCATACCTGGTGAAAGGGGTTCAAATCAAGGCCAGATTTTTCTCTTTGAATAGCCTTAAATGTAAGATCAATCTCAATTAAAACACAAGTTTGGTAACACTAACATAGCAGAACTGTCTTTTAAATGTTTATTTCAAAATGTAATTTAGGAATGTCTTTTTCATTTTAGTACAATATACCATTGTGTATAGCTTTTTCTTCTGTTACTCTGTGCAGTCCAGTATTCAACTTGCAATAACATTCAGTTTGTCAGTCTCAATAAATTTAAAACACAGTAGTCTCCTATACTTTTATCCCATTTCAAGTGTTAGTCCTAGCAGATATTCAGTTATAATTATGTGCTAATAATAAGAAAGCAGATATATATCCTTTCTTTCTGTAGTAATTAAACAATAAGTGTCAATCTGAAAAGAGTGCTTAGCATTCTTGAAAGGCTGTAAAGACCTGCACTTCGAATGCTCCTTGAAGGAAGGCAGGACTTTGTATGAGCATATGCAGGCAGGACACACAGAAGTCCCTTCAAATTATCTGTGGCAATGCTAGCTATTGCATGCAGCAGGTGTAAATAAAAAATTGTTTTTCAATACAGAAAGGGTTCTTCAGATTGGAAAAGTAAATCAGCTTGAAAAGTAAATTTTTTGTAAGGGTCACATATGCCTTTTATCTACCATCCTTCCTCAGGAGCAACATACATTTTAAAGAAGAGGAATTTCATTGCTTCAAGCTCAAATTCTTACTCTAAGTAAAAGTCAAAATGGAGTAATTTTAATAGTTTTTAAGTCTTCTTTTCCTGTGTTCTGAAAACCAAAACATTTATTACCCCCAAAAAGAGAGAAACCCTTTCCACAAATCACTTAAATTAACTAACATTTTCTATGAAAAATAACTTAGTGACAATTCTTTGACATGATTGTTAATTGACAAACCAGCTGTCTGATTTCTCATTTTCCTTTCCATCACAACTTTAGATTTCTGTTTTAAACATGGCTGAATTTTTGAAGTCCTATCCCTTTTTTTAAGAGTATGAAACTTGAATGCTATTGATACAGCGTATTGATACAGTGTGTGAGAATACTTCCAGGTCAAACTAATTTTCGTGTACCTCTTTTGAGATATTTAAAGTGCCATGGTGTTTTTATTTCAATTTAAAGAAAGAAATATACTGACCTTTCTGATTGCTGTGGCAAGTACGTCTGTCTGGCTAAGCAACTAAAAGGCAATTTAAAAGATTTATTTTTTATCTACTGGACTTTAAATCTCAGGATTTTTGGAGTCAAAGTTATGATTTTCAAATACACATTATTACTAAATAAATGATGCAAGAATCTAATGGAGTAGTAATAAATATCAAATATTGTGGGAAGCCAATTTTACTTAAAATCACAAAAATGGAATTGGCTTGAGAAGATCAGCCCATGTCCAAACTGAAATGAGCTATACCTGTGCCACCGCTGATTGATGTTTGTCTAGCTTGTTCTTATAACATCCCATGATCGTTTATGACAATGTCTCTGAGACAGTGTCAAAAACCTTATTAAAGTCAAGATATATGACATCTTTCCTGTCTACAAAACCCCTCATGTTACGGTATTGTAAAGGAAGGTAGATTGGCCTGACTTGATTTATTTTTGATATCCATATTGACTTTGACTAGTCTCCTTGTTATCTAACAGCTATTTACAGAAATAGATCATGCCTCTGTTTTTCTAGGAATTGAAATTTGGTTCTCTGGACTATAATTCACAGAATCTTTCTTCCTCTCTTTGCAACTCCCTTACCCATTTTAAAAGTATTATTTTTTCCTTCTCTAGTATTTTAGAAATTACTCATCCTCCATACAGTCTCAGAAATAAGGAGCAATGTTAAATTATTTTTCACTTTGTGCTCACCTGTTCTGATTTTGCCTTTACATGTCCATGGTATATTTTTTCTGTATGTGATTAGTAACCTCAACTAATTTTCCACTTCCTGTGTGCTTGCTTATGCTTAAACTCAATGAAGAGCTCATATTTCTCTAATCTATAAGCAGAAAGTGACTGAATCATATTTCAAAGGCTGTTGCTTTGTGAATATCATGTAGAGGAAGCTGCACCCAACAAATTCCAGGGAATTGCTGGACATCCTGTGTGTTTGTGTATTTGTTTCTCTTGTTACTTCCAATTTATGGGTGTTGGCTGATCCTGCTAGTTACTTTTAAAAAGCCTCATCCACTTTCTTCATCCTGGCATAGCAATCAGTAGTTCCAGACGTTAGTTCCCACTGTGAAAACTGTCACAATTTTTCCCCTTTACTCATAAAAAATGGAAGATTTTAGATGTCAGTCACACTGCAAAATGTACTTCAAAATGTATCTATCTTGAATTGTGCTGTCTTAATTTTCCAAGTTGATCTTCTAGGCTTTCCCAAAACATATTTTATGAATCAAAATAGAAGTTAAATAAGGTAGTTAAATAATCAAAAAAAGAAACAAACCATTTAATTTTAAATCAAATAAGTAATTTTGGCTTGACTCAGTTGCGATTATTTTGGCAGAGGCATCTACAGAAGAAGATTTACTTAAAGGACAAGAGCCTGAAAAAACTCAGTAAGTTTTCCTTTTGACCCTATTCTTTATAAATGTTGAATGCTCTGTATTTGATCATAAAACCATGCGGTCCTGTCTGAACTGCTCTTCAATATGCATAAGTATATGCAAAATCAAGAAGGTAAGTGAGACTGGTTGATTTTTAATTTTTTTTTACATCTGGTAAATTATCAGAAGATACCTCTGTAGTGTTAGTGGAATTTCAAATGTAGTGACAAATTGAGGATTTGCCCTATTTCATCCTCTCCTTCATTTATATCTTGATATAATACAAAAATAAAAGGTTGCTATCCACCCATATCTGAAGAAAGTGGTGGCCTACAGTCTTTGAACAAAATATAAAGCCATAGTGTTCAACTACCAAACTTAAGTGAAGTCATGTAAGTGTATTCAGTCTAATCGCCTTCATTCTAAACAAGGACAGAAGGAAAAGTCAGTGAGCATTGCAGTAGAAACTACTTACCTCGTGGTTATGGTTAGTGATCTGACATCTTGACTAAGAAGTACGGATGTAAGGGATAAATATGGACTTATCATCAGTAAAAGTATGAAATCAAAAAGACTCTGGATACTTTGATACATGCTAATTAGAGAAAAAATACAGAGTGTAATCTTGTCATCAAGTGGTGTAATTCTGTAAGATCTCAGAAGTGAAGCGTAACTGGGCCATGACAGCACGGGGTGATCTGCATGAAGTAAAAATAAGGTCAGGAGGAGTGGTTTTGCTAGTGACAGTCTTCTTTTTAGTCTGAGGTTAGTATTTCACCACTCTTTTACTCAGAAAAGTAAAAGCATTCTCATTTTAAAAGTTTATCAAGTCACAAAGAACAGCCTGCTGTTTCCTTCCCAGGTAAATAAATATATTTTCCAAGAGCGTACGTCTTTTGAAGAAAATAAAAAGACTTATATAACTGTAATGCAAAAATCATACACTCCTTTGGGAACTTTGGGGTTTATAGATGTGCTCTGTGCTGCCCTGAAGCATGTGAGAGAGCTTTCTGGGTTATCCTGACAGTGGGATCCTGACAATTCATCCCCTTGGCCTTGCAGTAACAGCTCTCCTTCAGTTCATGCGGCTTCTATGACAGCATATAGTGCAAAGAATCAGGGGATTCATTAAAATTTCTCAGTACCCTGTTTTTAGATTCCTCTGTTGACGTGATGTAATGATTATACATGCATATATATATGCACCTGTATAAGCGTATGTATGTATGTGATATATGTACATAATACATAATACCTTGTTCTATGGGTAAATATTTATTAGTAAATGTATGGATGAGGAAAAAAAAGGAAAGTAACACTTGAACTGCTTACACTAAGATCAATAACTCTTTTGCTCCTCAGCTAATTTGCTTCAAAGCTTTTCCTGACCAGCCTGCTCAGGTCCTTCAGCTTCATTCACTCCACTTTTCGAAGAATGACTTGTGGAAATGGTGGATAATTTTTGTATCCCATTTTTTTCCTGGAGTCCTCCAGGTTTTCTTTCAAAGTCAGTCAGTCTTTCTCCATCAAAACCTCTTCATGAAATGCCTCTTTGGAGATAGGGTTGTCATCACTTCTACTTGACTGGCCTATTAGCAACTCCCTCATTAAGTGAGGGATAGGAACTCACACTCCCTGGTGAATTAGTGCCTAAATCTCAGAGAGAACTTGTAGATTTATCACACAAAAAACATTCTTGATAACTGAATAAGATTGATGAATTCAGACCACTACTATGAGACAAGACACAAACACATTTAAAACTCTATCTGAGTTGATTGGAAAGAGTTTTAAATACTTTTGAACACACAGATATCATTGTGATAAATACACACACTAAGACATAGATATAGATATAGATGATATAAATAGATAGGCCTTTGACACAGTCCCCCACAACATCCTTCTCTCTAAGTTGGAGAGATATGGATTTGATGGGTGGACCGTTCGGCGGATAAGGAACTGGCTGGATGGTCACATCCAGAGGGTAGTGGTCAATGGCTCGACGTCCAGATGGAGAGGGGTGACAAGTGGTGTCCCTCAGGGATCTGTACTGGGACCAATGCTGTTCAACATTTTAATCAATGACTTAGACAGCGGGATCAAGTGCACCCTCAGCAAGTCTGCCGGCGACACTAAGCTGAGGAGTGCGGTCAACAGGCCAGTGGGACGGGATGCCATCCAGAGGGACCTGGACGAGCTAGAGAGGTGGGCCCAAGCAAACCTTATGAAGTTCAACGAGGCCAAGTGCAAGGTCCTACACTTAGGTCAGGACAATCTTCATTGTCAATACAGGCTGGGGGATGATGTGATAGAGGGCAGCCCTGCGGAAAAGGACTTGGGGGTACTGGTGGATGACAAGCTGGACATGAGCCAACAATGTGTGCTTGCAGCCCAGAAGGCCAATCGCATCCTGGGCTGCATCAAAAGAAGCATGGCCAGCAGATCCAGAGAGGTGATTCTTCCCCTCTGTTCTGCTCTGGTGAGACCCCACCTGGAGTACTGTGTCCAGCTCTGGAGCCCTCAGCACAAGAAGGACACGGACCTGTTGGAGAGGGCCCAGAGGAGGGCCAAGAAGATGATCAAAGGGCTGGAGCACCTCTCCTATGAAGACAGGCTGAGAGAGATGGGGTTGTTCAGCCTGGAGAAGAGAAGGCCCCGGGGAGACCTTACAGTGGCCTTCCTGTACCTGAAGGGGGCCTACAAGAAAGCTGGGGAGGGGCTGTTTGCAAGGGCATGTAGTGATAGGACGAGGGGCAATGGTTTTAAGCCAGAGCAGGGTAGGTTTAGATTAGACACTAGGATGAAATTCTTTACAATGAGGGTGGTGAGACACTGGCACAGGTTGCCCAGAGAGGTGGTGGAGGCCCCATCCCTGGAGACGTTCAAGGCCAGGCTTGATGAGGCTCTGAGCAATCTGATCTAGTGGGAGATGTCCCTGCTTACTGCATGGGGGTTGGACTAGATGTCCTTTAAAGGTCCCTTCCAACCCAACACATTCTATGATTCTATGATTCTATATAGATGTAAGTGTAGCTAGAGATAGATGATACAGATATAGATGATATAGATATAGATATGTGAGAAATGTTTTTGATCTTTTGCCAGGTCATAAGAAATGAAGACTTTTCAGGATTATATTTGCTTTGTAGAAAATTCAGTGATATGTAACTATTTTCATAGTGTAACGTATTTTCTTTACCCTTATACACAGAGACAATTAAAGCAATGTAGAAACAGAATCCTATTTCATGCATTGTAACCAGTATCAAGTTCCAGTGGACTAAAGTTGTTTCATGAATAGGATTGGCTAAGGCAGACAGCAAATCCTTTTGTTGTTTACAGCAGCACTTCCAAAGAGAAAACTAATTGCAGAACTGATGCAGCACTCTAAAAACTACACTGCTGTATTCCAGAAACAAATAAAAATCTAACACAATGATGCTTATAGAGGTAAGAGACCCTCAGCTGATTTCTTTAGGATGCAGCACAAGACTAAACAGCTGATGTATTGAGCAGAATAATATTAGTTCCATGAAGATAGCTCATTTTGTATGTGTTCCAGTAAATTTGAAAAACTATTTGCTACCTGCATACAGTCCCTCCTAAAAAGGCAATTGCATGAAGTATTCCTTATTTTCCATATTCTGTCTACAGATACTCGTTGTTACTCATTGTTTTTTCCTTTTCTTAATTCATAAATGATGATACATTTCACTGGAGAGGAAATGCATGCATTGTGTTGTTCATATACTGTTAGATTCAAGTGCAAAAAGTACCAGGTTGATGCTTTATTTAAGTTTTTCTTTAAGGTATGCTATTAACATTCAGTAGGCTTCTATACAGCACTGGATTTTCTGCTGATTGTCGCTCCATCTTCAAACTATGAAAGATGCAACATTATATTCTTATGGAAGACAATGTTGTGAAAGATGCTCTTCTGTGATATGTGTGGAGTAGATGTGGAAGAATCTGAAGATACTTGGTATTTCCTGAGCTGTATTTTAACAAAAAAGATCTTCCCTGACTGACTTTAGTTTTATCAAAACACTTTATTCAACTTTAAAAGTATGTTTCTCTCCATTCCTGATGTGAGCATGGTAACTAATAAAGCAAATCTTATAACTAAAATTCATTTTACAATATTTATGATAACCATGATATAATAAAATTAAATTTCTTTTTTTCTGTTCTAACTTTCCAATGCTAAAAAGTGTAAAAAGAAGTAAAAGCTTTATTTTGTTGTCATTAAAATGAGCAGATATAATCCCAGAGGTAGCGCACTGAATAAGAAGGTGTGTTTTTTAAACAGTAAGTTTTATGATCATCACATTTCTCATTATTACTATCTTTAAGGATAAGCACAGATTAAAAGACTCTGAACACAGGAGCAAGCACTGAACACTGTAACATTTTTGTGCAATTTAATAGGATCTAATCTCTACCCTTGGCCTCTAGAAATAAAAAGTGTGGTATCTTTAAAATCATGCCCTTGTAATCGGCATTTTAACTAAATGATGTTTTTGGTTCACAAGACATTCTCTATTTTATCCTGAAAACAGGTTATTTTCATGTTAATTAGGTTCTCAGTGCATTAACTGTGTAAAAGGAAACTGAATTTTTATAGTCTTCTTTTCAATTTAATTAAAGTAGACCTTCATTCCTCTCTTCAGACTATATCCCACCATTAGAAGACCAGAAATGTGACAGTACTAAAAAGTCAAATCTAAGGAAAAAAAAACACCAAAAGACAGGAAAAATATAAATAACTAAATTATGAATAATGAATAGACTGAGGCAATTTCTACATCCTGTAAAGATTTTTAATACTTAAAGTGAAATTGAGACATGATTCATGCACCTGATATTCAAACTATGACCTCACAAACTCTTTATTCCTATACAATTTTATTCAAACTTGGATGTCATAGCTAAGTTCTTTTTTCAGATTAACAGTGTTTCAGAAACATGTTCAGAACAGTAGCAGCCTCAACAATACTAAGAAGTTTGTCATCCACATCAGTTTTGCACATCATTGGGATACAAAAATAATATTCTTTTAATTTTGTCCTGTTTTGGGGCTTAGTCTGTGGTAGGTGATAATAAATCACCTTTAACACAGACTGACAGGATTGATTTCCTCATAAAAACATTTTAAATCTGTCTTAACTTTTAGGCACTGGCAGAGAAGGATGTGAGTCTGGACTTCTATGTAATAGTCTAGTTGTTAGAGAATTTTTCTAGGAAGTAAGAGCAGCATTTAAAGATCACTTCTTCAAGTGTATTCAAACTGCATCCTTCGAACCCCAGGACAGAGCTATAACCACCAGGGTCTAGTAAAGAAGGAAGAGAAGGCTCAGTAATGATATGAATGTTTCCTTCCATCAAAAAGCAAGGAAAAAACTGAGTGTAAAACTGTTAAGTTAAAAATTCTAAAACTGTCCTGAAAGCAAAATCAGCTTGGTAATTGCCATTAACTACAGAAATACAAATGTAATTGCCTATACTGTGAGAGGGATAAAGAATTCTTTTGGTTTTCATGCTTACTGAAAATCATCCTTTCTTTCCAATTTAAATGCAGAGATAAAATTTTTCTTAGTCCAAAGGAAAAGCTCCCTAATTAGGGGCTTGATGCAAATCCAGCTGAAATTGTTCCTAACACAATTGGTCTCAGGAAGAGGCTGTACATAGGCAATGCCTAGACTCACCAAGGTACTTAAACAAATGATTTGTCTCATATAAATCAATGTGATTTTGGCCATTTCATAGCAAAGTGTGTATTTTAAATGGCAGAGTGTTCATCCACTGGAGAGGGTGAAATTCTCTTCACTTCAGTAAACAGATAAGATTTAGTGTAGTAAAGATATCTTCAATTACATATTTCAGATATGATAACCAAAGACTACTTTTCAACCAATCATGTGAAACTTTGAAGGACAGCACTAGAGAATGGGCAAGGGAAAATAAAGGTAACTATATAGATTTGTAAAAGGAACATATTTGCTCTCTGTAGTCCTATTAGTGTCAGTAAACAATTTTAAGTGTACTAATCCCAGGGTCCCAAGGAATTCTCTTTATGAATGCAAAGGAAATGCTTAAAAAGCCCAGTTACTTATAGCAACTAATTGTTTCTTAAAGTGTATGTCAGATACTCAGCTTAGCAGTTATGCTTGCATATATATTAGGTGTAGTAGAGACCACCTTAGTGCACTTTGCTGCCTGTAATGAAGTCTTAAATGTCCCAAGATTTTCTTTTTCATTTTTGGAGAATGTTTTGCAATAATAACTGGGGTTTTGGAGTTGAGGTTTATTTTGGAGGGAGATAAACTGTTCGTTTTTTTTTTTTAAATAACTTATTTCTAACTTTACTGTAGTGTTCTTTGTATAGTATCTTGCCCTGTAGAACTCTAAAGATTTTCTCATTACTTCATGTTTACATCCTTTACATGTTTGAGAATTTTCTTAAAGACTATTCACTCCCTCTTTCAGACCTGTCAAGCCTGAGACCTCCCTTTTTCAAAGTAAGTGCAAGTGCAAGTAAGAAGTAAGTAATTTGAAATTAAAAGTTACAGAGTACAGAAGGAGGCTTTCTAGTAGTGACCATAGGGGCTGTGATTATAGGTGAGGAGATCAGAAAAGGAATTTAAATGAATTTTAAAGGATTTATAATTTTCCCATATGGGAAAAGGATGAGTGAGAAGGATAGTTTTTGAGATGATAAAGATTTTCTTACAAAAATGCTGTCAGATCAACTTTTTATCTGCTGAAATAAACATAATCACTTTGTCTAAAATGAGACTGCATAACATCAATCTTTTGTAGTGTCTCCATGCCTCTAGCAATTCACAGGAGCTTTACAGCTGTGTTCTCTGAGATGTAACAGGCTCTTTGGTTAGGTTCATATTTTCTCTCTTCACTTGAGTTTAGTACTGTTGAAGAAAGTTCTGAACTCTTTCCTTAGCATAATTTCTAATACTTCTAGAAAGAAGTCTGTAATTTTTGATTGCAAAATGTTTTAGAATTAGTCAGAAGTCATGTAACTATGTCTAAAGAACTGGTGGCCAAATGCTTTCCCAAATGATGAAAAAAGACTTGTTCTAGAAGCTCATTAAAACTATCAATAGGAAAAAAAATAGTTTTATGAACAGACTATGTATTTTTATTTTATGTTCTGACCACGCGTGTTCTTCATGGACTGGAAGATGATTGCAGCTCTGGTTTTGACATTTTCAGTTGTGAAGAACTGTTTGATTTTTTTGAGATATGCTTTAATGGAGCAGCGAAACAGGAGTTCAGCTCTCTTTTGAAGTTTGGACTTTATCAGCAATAGGTAATGAATCTTGACAGTTAATCATATGGTTTTTTCTGTCTCTGAATATGTCTATGTCTGTATCTATTTATATACAGAGAAGGAATATAATGTCTATTATATGGTAATAATACAGTACATAGCACTGCCTGCAACTACACTGTTTGGATAAAAGATAAATTAAAAGATAAAATATTCAAAAAGTTATAAGCATTTTTCATATAGTTATTTATTGAGCACTGAAAATTGGAATAGTGACAAATACTGTCCCTGTCCATGGTACTGCCTTTATAAAATTATCTAACATTTTCCTCTAATTCACTGCATAGGCATAATGCTGGTATTTATAAAGGAAAGAAAGAAGTCACCCTTGAGCTATTGCCTCTAAATATAATTCTGGACATTTTCAGAAAGTTTATTGAAAATCAGTTGTCCAGAGGTGTTCAGGCTTGACTACTTTCACATGAAAAATTAGTGCATACTCAGTATTTTATAAAAATGCTGTGGCCAGACAGACAGCTTCCTTGCATTAATTTCTTCTTCTTTTTTTGACAAGGAGAATAACCTCTGAGTTGGAAACAAATGATTCTTAGCCACACTATGCTTTTGGTTTTGTTGATCCAAGTGAAACTAAGTTTAGAAAACTGCTAAGAGAAGTGTTCACTCTACAGTCAGTATGAATCCCTGGAGTATGAGTCTATAGAGATGACTGAACACTCTTCATGTTCTACAGTAATGTGCTAAGATATACTTTAAGTGGTAGTGCAACTTTTCTAAAATATGTTCTTTGAATCAGTACAGTTTGTGCAGATTTAGATTTGGTGCACTGGGTATGTACATGAGCTAGAAAACTAACAATAATGACAAATGGATGAATGAATTCTGTCATTTTGGACATATCCTGCCTTTTCTCTGCCCAAAAAGTATGGAGAAAGAACATAAATATCATAATTTCTCTTTCCTGTATACCACAGAGGAGTCCAGCGTAACAGTAGAAATCAACAGTTCAGAAGGTGGGATGGTATCATTGACGTGAACTGTATAGGTCTACACATTTGAATGAAATCTTATTGTTGTGAAACCAAAAAGAATAAAAAACAATGTTTGGATGAGCAATGCACAACTGATATTAGAACATCATATAACATTTTAAAACATGACCTCTTCTTTTTTCACAGGAAAAACCTTCTTACAAAATACTATGCAACTTTAAAATCTATTATTAAGAAAAAACATGTGAACAGCAGTGTACTTTCCAAAGCATACAGGTGCCCTTTTGTATCTTTTTGTTTCTGATAATTCCGTTTATGCTGTGAGCTTGCAAATACACCAGAGAAATATGATAGCCTGGAAAAAATGAATGTATTTCTTTCCCCATCTCCTAAATTCCTTTCATACCGTATTACCTTCTGTTTCAGCTTTTCTCACCTCATCTCAGTATTATCTGCCCAGAATTAGAAAAAGTCATTGAATGAATTAGAATAAATTGTTAAAGGTAGTAACAGAAGTATAATTTAACACAAAACCAAAATGAAAAACAAAACCCATAAGGTTTTGAAAGTTCAACTAGTTCATGATGTACCTATACTGTGTATTGTTTATGACTTAATTGTGTTGTTACATTATAAAGCATTTAAAAAGTTTGCATGTTAAAGAGTAGCAGCTCCTGTTGTATTTATTAAAAAATTATTTTAAATTAAGCATCTTCCGTCAGGTTAGTGCAATAATCTACATCTTATTACGTTACTTAGTCTTAAACAAAACTAAACATGGAGCTTAAGAGTCCACACTCTTGCTTTCAGGATATATTGACATCATATTACATCATATTACATTATATTACATCATAAACCAATGCAGTGGGATTGGAAATATGCAAAAGGAGAAGGGCGAGGGACAGGGAAGGTGGGTCCATATACCTTTACATTTGTGCTTGCATGTATACTTGCACAGAAAGTGTGAATCCTTACACCTGTGCTTGCCAAAGCTAAATTTTTATTAGACAAAAGACCTGGGATGCACGTTTTTAAAAGAGAGGGAAATTACATGTGGAAAAAAAGGAGATATGAAGATGTCCTTCAGGCAAGCAGCTCCAGCTTTTGGCATTAGGTTGTTAGCTTTTCCATTATTTTGGAATAAAACTCAGGTTGAGGAGGCAAGTTGTTGTAAGTTGCCTTCAACATTTCCTACAGGAAAGTTCAACCTCCAAAAGATTCCTCAAAGATATCCTCAAAAAGGCAGCACATTGGAGTTGGGCACTGCACAATTCTCCATGAAATACCTCAGAGATTTCTAAGTGACAGTGAGAAGAGGCTGACAGCAGGTATACCCTTTGTCTGAATTTTTTTTGTGACTTTATTTTGCCACTTTGCTTTCAGTTTAGTAAACAACAGTTTAACTTACGCTTTGCCAGAATAAATCCACTGTTTTCACTTTTAGGCTTGTTTAGCATTCAAAGCATTGTAAATAAAACTGGAAAACTGCAGATGCTTTTGTTTCTGCAGAGGTAAGCAGTCCAAAAAAACTACTTTGGATGCCTGCAATCAAAGAAAAGTTTGGGAATCTCAGAGACAAGTTTGATACCAGGATTAAAGGTTTCGTTTGACATCTGGCAGCCAGGGTAGGGAGAGAAATCTCCCTCAAAGATTAGCTCCTAGCATTTGAAAGTGTGAGTTTGCAAAACCCCATACAAGTGTAGCTTCTAGCTAGCTTCTGCTCAATGTCAACATAAAGACATAAAACAAAAAACAAGCACTTAAATGCTCATTAGAAACAACATTCTCTTTGCATCAGTTCTTTCCCTGAAGGTGTAAAGGTCGAGTCCATATGTTACCCACTATCAGCCAGAGAAAAGGTTCCCAGTTTTATTAAATTATGGGTCAATATGTATCACTCAGAAATTAATTCAGCTTACTTGACATTGTTTGCCTTGACAGGATATTTATCATCTGGATCTAGCTCTGTTACAGTTGGTTGGGTTTGGGGTTTATTGCTTTGTTTTGATTTGGTTTGGTTTTTTTCCAAATGTACTTACCTGCAACGTGATTTCACATCTCTGTATATATTCTGTTCCAGTGATGTGGAAGGTAGAATTGTGTTAAAAGCATAGGTGGATGAACAAGGCCTTCCTGCTTGGCCTGCTGTCCCAAAATGTTACTATGGAAACCATCAAATTCTGTCTTTTTACCAAGTATATAAGCACATTTAAGAAAAAAAAAAAAAAAAAACCCAAAAGACACCACTCTTTGCTAGTCTATTTTCATGTCTGTAAGAATTAAGTTTCCGCTACAGAAAATCCTTTCACTTGGCATAAATGAAATTCAATCAACAGTTCACAGTGAACACTGGTAGATAGAGACGGTCAATGGATAAATTACCCTTGCTATAACCAATTGTCCTATGTTCAGTCTTAACATATTTGGGTCAATAGACTGCTTAATCATAGAGGAAGTAAGCTTTGAAAACAAGACAAGATTTTTGCATGGCTTCTCAGGACCTAGGAAATGCTAAACTCTGGACAAAGAGGGCAGAACAAAAGCACGAAGCCTTTTAAACTTTAAACAACACCCTTTTAATCATATTTTATATCTCCATATTTGTAAGCCTGCACTTTCTTAACTTCCCTCAATCCAACAATTTGCTCCCTGCATTTCAAGAAGTACCTTTGCAAGGTATGTATTATATTTCTTCTACCTCCATTTTATGGTACTCAGCAGATAAACGTGCTCTTCAGCTGTTTTAGTGTAAAGTCAGTCATCTTTCTGTAAACTGCCTCCACTGGCGGATTAGGCTAAGACATCACCTCTGATTGAGGGTAGAGCTATAGATTGACTTTCACATATTTGTTCTCTGCTGAAAAATTCTTTGGGGAATGGAGATGATCATTTCAGGTAAAGCTGTGCAAAATAATTTTGGACTCATATTTTCCTAATTTCCATAGCACAATTTGCTGATCTGATCTGTTAAAGGATAACAATGAAACAGAAAGATTCACTCCTTTTTTACCTCAATTGAGGCTGGAATTCTAAAAATTTAATTAATATTCAGAAACGTTTTTATTTAATCTAGTCTAGAAATATAAGAACAATAGTCTGTCATGTAAATCTAGAATTTTCAATCATTGAGAGATGGCAAGCCGGTCCTAATGATATATTTTTTTTAAAATTGTATCAAAGACTTTATACATTTTATTTTAGAGCTCTATTTATGCAATGGCAAGCAGTGATGGTGATTAAGTCTGCAGAATACCTGCACATCCAAGTAAGGAGAAATGTGAGAAAATTAATTCAGCTTATCCCCAAATATTTTTTTTTCTTTTTTATTTCCTTTTATAGCATTTCAAACCACTAGATGCATGAGAAGGAATGGAAGTAAGGCACCCTCAAAGTGCAGTTGCTAATCTATTTTTGAAGTTGTAATTTTAATGTTGGTTGGGTGGATTGATGTTGGCTGTCTGTCAGATGCCCACACAGCTGCTCCCTCACTCCACTTCCCCAACAGGACAGGGGGAGAAAATATGGAAAAGCTCTTGGGTCAAGATAAAAATGGGGACATCACTTACTAAATACCATCATGGACAAAACAGACTCAGTTTGACGAATATTAATTTATTTTACTGCCAACTAAAAATAATGTTGGATGGTGAGAAACAGACAAGAACTAAAACACTTTTCCTCACATCCCCCACCCCTTTTCCCAGGCTTAGCTTCACTCCATCATGAACCTTCAGTCTGTAGCTGAATCACAGGGTGCTCGAGGTTGGAAGGCTTCTCTGGAGGCACTTTAGTGCAACTCTCCTGCCCTAAGCGGAGTGAACTAGAGCAGGGTGCTCTAAGTGGTTTTTGAATGTCTCCAAGGACAGACACAGCTAGCCTCTCTGAGCAGCCTGCTCCAGTGTTTGACGTGCCTAAGATATTTGTATATATTGATGAGATCCCCCCCAAGTCTCCTCCAGGCAAAATAGTTCCAACCTTTTCAGCCACTCCTCAGATGACAAATACTCCAAATCCTTAACCATCTTCATGGACCTTCCCTGGATTTGCTTGAGTATGACCATGCCTTTCTTACACTGAGAAACCCAGAACTGGTCTCGCCAGTGCTGAATAGACAGGAAGGATCACCTCCCTCCATCTGCTTGTGACACTGCTCTTCCTAATGCAGCTCAGGATGCTGTTGGCCTTCTTTAATGCAAGAACACATTTCTAGTGCATGGTCACATTGGTGTCCACTGTGAACCCAAGTCCTTCTCTTCAGACCTGATTTCCAGCCATAGGATTATTCCTCCTTGGTGTAGGACTTTTCATTTCCTTTCGTTGAACTTGATAAGGCTCCTGTCTGCTTATTGCTTCAGCCTGTCAATGTCCTTCTGAATAGCAGTTTAACCACGTGGAGCTGTCATCTAGTGCTCACAGTTTTGTATTGTCTGCAGACTTGCTGAGGGTGCACTATCCCGTCATCCTGGTTGTTAATGAAGATGTTAAACAGTATTGGCCCCAATATCAACCCCTGGAGCACATCGCTAATGACCGGCCTCCAGCTGGACTTTGTGCCACTGCTTACAACCATTTGAGGTTGGCAGTTGAGCCATATTTCATTCCACCTCATTGTCCACTTACCTATTCTCTGCTTTATCAGGTTGTTAATGAGGATGTTATGTGAGACAGTGACAGGTTGGTCCCCAGCCTCTTTCTGTAGAGAAGTGACACTTAGGATTCCTAGTGACGAAGCTGGAGCTGAATGGAAATGACATGAAGGATGGATAAATGTCTTGTTTTTACAATATTGCTGCAAAGTTACTAACCTAGCACATTTAAATTTTTGCACATGCAACTGTGAAACCAAAATTAATTCAACTGGTAGTTACCTCAGTTAAATAAAAGTTATTATAATGATCTTATACACAAAGTACCCCCTTACTGCAAAGCTCAAGACACAATTAAAGCAGAGTAAATGTATAATAAAAGATCTCCTTCATTAAATTTTCAAGTTTACTTAGATTTTTATATATAAGATATAGTATATAATATGTAATATTTATTTATTATATAATGATATACAATTTATTATATAATATACTATATATATATTTTTATATATATTAAAAAAATACCTCCAGTGTAAGTGACAATGTGAAGACTGGTAAGCAGGACATACAAAGCCGCGGAAGAAATCACTGTGGTTTGGGCCTGTCACTCACATAATGTATTCAAACAATTACAGGATTGCTTTCTATTTCTATTCTGAAGTGCTTTCATCTGCACTGCCACTGAGTAACTTGAAATTGCATGAGTAAATCTGCCAGTGTGATATATAGATCACAGCAGAGCATCCACACCAGGATGAACCTCTCTAGGGACCCAATCCAAAATCCAGTGCAATCAGCCGAAGGATTCCTGAAGTTTTTGGGGTTAGACTCTTTTGAGGTACTTGGTCTGTAATATGTGATGTCATGTTTATGATGACACAGGAGAAATTAGTTTTTCCTCTGAAAATTTTTTTTTTCTATGTAGGTGGCACCACACAGCATTTTTTATTTGGGGCAGGGATTGACTTCAGCAGTTTTATTATTACAGTGTACACATTTTTCTACAGACCTCCAATTCCTTTACAGTAAAAGAAAATTGTATTACCCACAACTGGTTCGACCTGTGTGAAACTCAGCACTTTCTATTCACACACTAGTGCCAAATCTTTTATATAGTTAAACACACAACCATGAGATTTTCTTAGTATTTTAAGTTCCTGGTTTAATGCAAATTAAAAAAACCAACAACAACAACAACAAAAACCAAACAAACAAACCACCACCAAACCAAAAAACACAAAACCACCCAAAAGCCAAACAAAACAAAAAAAAAGGCCTATGAATTTCTCACAATTTCATCCCTAAACTATAAATCAGTTATTTAGGCATATTTTTAGCTAAATCTAGCCCACATTTGAGATTAGCAATTAACACTTTGCAGAGTTTTGTTGCCGGGCTTGTTCCTCAACTGACTGTAGAACAGTATTCCTTTGACATTTCTGTACCTAATTTTCCAAGAGAAACAAACTCTAATAGGCCTTACTGATAGTACATTAGACCAAACTGGAAATTATCGTTGGTGCAAGATGAAAAACTATTTTCGCCAAGTGCTAACCTAGGAAATCGAATACTTGTGACTCTTTGGCAAACTATTTTGAACTAGTTACAAAAATCTACATGGAGTTGTTATGTCTTACTTTGAAGAGTCTGTCCTTCCTTCAAATACACACACAAAGTGCATCTGAAATCTCTTTCTCCCTCTCTTCCACCTCTTCCTTCCTTTAGTAAGTAAACATTCATAAACACCTTCCTTAGAACATATAGTCTCTCACACCTTCTCTCATACTAAAGGTTTCATACTGGGAGGAAGACTTTCATACTGAATGCACAGCTCTGGTCTAACCCAATGTGGCTGTGTCTTACAGGGCCCAGTAGCCATTTAGATATTTTTAAGAAAATATCCCTAAGGGGATCAGATCTTATGAAAAGATAAATGGATCAATTCTGTATTAGCCCTGTTGTGGAACAGGGCTATACCATGAAGTCACATGAAGAATCATAAAATCTCAAACAGTAGCTGCTATATATGGAGGCTCAAGCTGTCATTGATGACAGCTGAGATATTGCTGTTGATTCTGTTTTCTGCAATGACTTAAGCAAACTTAAACTATACAAATGTGCAGTTTCGTTAATCTTTTGTTAAATTAGTACAGTTAAAACTTCCTTAAAAAATCAACTAAATACTCATCATAAATCAGCTAAAATGTTATTCATAATGCTCTTAACATATGAAAATTGAGTCGCCATCCCGGAAGGTATTTAAAAGACTTGTAGATGTGGTGCTTAGGGACACGGTTTAGTGGACTTGTCAGTGCTAGGTTAGCAGTTGGACTCAATAATCTTAAAGGTCTTTTCCAACCTAAATGATTCTATGATTGTTGATGATTCAATAAAAATGCAGAGAAAAGCAAAACGACCTACGACCATACAAAATGGGATACACCTTAACTTTTAGCTTCATTCCCCAAGGCTAAAGGATTAATAGCTTAAGTATCATGGAAAAAAAATACTATTTCTCATCATACTTGATAAAACAAGTTGTTATTGCCTGCTGATTCTTCTAGCATTTCTGATCTTTCCTGATGTTTTTTTTTCTTTTTAAGAGTATAAATTTTAAATGCTTTAATATCAGTTTTCTTTGAAGATCTCTTACCTTCATTTTCCCTAAAATCTCTACTTTGCCTCTGCTAAATGGGTATCACCACTAGCTTTTCAAAACCCACCTTTAGTGTCACTCTACTGTGTATCTTGATTTATTTAATTTTTGCATTAACAGCACCAACTTTGGATTAAGTGTATTAATTTATGCTTTTTATGTTCCAAATCAACCTGTTTTCTGTGCATGTCCTGGCAGGAGTAGAAACATTAGATGTTGTGTCTGCCAAGGAGTTAATAAGATTTGAATTCCATTTCTAAGTGGTTCTAATGATTTGATGCTTTGATACTTAGAGGGGTGTCTAGTACAAAGCAAATGTTTACTAATTATTACTTTGAAGCTTCATTAGATTCACTAATTCACTGCCATGATCTGGAGGAATTTATTCAGGTGTTAATTTCATTTTGGCTCTTGTCTTTTTTAGTCACATAGTCAAACTATGTTTTAGAAGACTGCACTTTCTGAATGAAAAAAAAAAGGAGATATAAATCAACATAAATAGCAATACCAGTAAGATTTTTTTTGTGCACTTAAGTGTAGTTCAGCATTTCAATGGTATTTCAAAGTAAAATGTGTGAAAATGTAAGAAATGTTAGAGCTAAGTGTTAACAAGATTAATTAATTAAAATAATGAATTTGTGAAAATATTTGGCTCACTTCTGCAAAGAGAAAAAGTTCTAACTTTACAGTTACTCAAAAATAAACTGGAGGGAAATTGATTTGGAGCTTAAAAGTAAAGTATTGTTTTAAAATAGAGAGGTATTTCTTTCCTAAAGCCAGATTCAGTGAGGTACTTAATCCCTTGCATAATTTTCAGCTCATGATTAGTTCTGCTGTAGTTTAATGATTGCAGAATCATATGACTGAAGTTTAAACACGGATTATGTATATTTTTGGTGAATGAAAATCCATCTTTCTGGTTTTCCTTTTAAAATAATACTCAAGTAAGCCTTTAGTACTCAAGTAAGACTTTAATCTTACTCTTCTTTTGTATCAAATTAGGAAGTTTTTAATATTTATTTTTTTCCCTAGAATTAAAGCTCTTTTAAAACTAAGCACCCTGAAATATATTCTGTTTTCTCATGAACTACCAAACCCATCAGTCTTCCTGGATATGTTTTCTAATACAAAGTTCGTAAGGCAATAGTGTGTGCAAACACTCAAATAATTTGTGGGACTGGTACAGAACTACTTTTCATAAACAGAAATATACTGCAAATAAATTTTCTTAATAAACCATTCTAAATAAGTAACTACAAGAAATATGACAGTTTGGAAATCCTTTTCCAGAAAATATTCCACAAAAGGAAGAAAAGTATGTAATCTTTCACCTTATTTTATTTTTTTAATCTATTCTTTTTGCAAATATCTTGATATGGGGTTTACAAAATAATCTTTCTTATTTTTAAACAGGTAGCTATCAAGTAGATAGTGAAATTTCTTCTAAAGTTTCTTTTATTTAAGAGTACAGCTTAGAAATTAAATGCATACTTTTTTTTTACGAGAAACCCAGATTCTTCATGCTCTAATTATTTTAATGAAGATTTTTCCATTACTACCTGGCTTGCATTTTTGTTTTTCATTTTCATTCACTTTATCTTGCAACAGAGATTTCTTATCTGTTGTTGCACTTACACAAGCTAATAAACTTGTTCATTCGTAGCCTTTAGATTGATTTTCTCCTCTACCAATTTTGTATAAAGGTATAGAACTATAAAGATATGGTGTAGATGGATACAGCAGAAAGTTTGTGAGGCTTGTCTATTTGTATTTTCCAGGCAAAGCCATTAAGAACAAAGATAAGAAACTTCCTTTAAAATTGACATACCTGCCCAAAAAGTCACAGTGGCTTTATTTTAAAAAGGCGGGTAAAGAAAAAAGTGGGACAAATCAAGAGTCCTGTTTCCATCATAGTTTATGAATTGTATATTAAACAACCAAAAGATACAAATTATCCTGAACGTAGTTGTGTGTTTCTCACTTCCTTAATAAAAGCTAACTTGAAAAACAGGAAATATGGCTTTGAACTGTCGCAGTATGAAAACAGCCTAGATTTTATACTTCCAACTTCCTGAGTGGGTTCAAAACCTCTTGAAGTATTACATGAAACGTAGGTGGTGCCATGAACATTAGCATAATGGTGCTTTCAGCAGACATATTTTGGAACAGATGAAAAACAAGCTCAGGCTATGTTCCATTCCTTGAAATTCTAAATTGGAAAAATTGTATCTCTGCAATCCTGAATTGGGCACCTAAACTCTAAGAGAATTTCCTGTTAGCTATTTGGCTGCTTTCTACTCAGTGTAAGCATGGTTTTGAGGCTGTTCTGCAAAGAATCCCGATTCTTTACATGCACTGTGCAGTAAACCCAGGGATGTGGATTCAGGTTTTGCATTGTTCTTTATGGACCAAGCAGGTAGTAAGGTGCCTGCAAATGCCTAGGCCTTTTAGTGGCTGTAATTGCTGAGGGCCTTTTGAGGATGCTATTTTGTACCTAAAATCATTTGATTGTGCCCCTCAGTATTTTACAAAGAAATTGTGTCCAAAATTCTGGTCTCTTTCAGTCGTGCATGGAAATATTTTTCTATCAATCTGATAAAAGGCCTGTGCCATTTACTGAGAAAGCTCTTGCTTCACTCCCCACTCTATTATCACAGATCATTAATTGTCAAATCACAGAATCACAAAATCATAGAATACTCCTGGGGAGATTATTCCAGTGGCTGATTATCCCCATTGCGGAAAATTTTCCTCTTGTGTCCAGTCGGAATCTCCTCAGGGGGAACTTGTACCCATTATTCCTTCTCTTTTCCATGTGACCCCTTGAAAAACGGGAGTCTCCATCTTCTTTGTAGCCACCTTTTAAATACTGGAACATGGTCATAAGGTCTTCCCTAAGCCTTCTTTTCTCAAGGCTAAACAAACACGGTTCTCTCAGCCTTTCCTTATATGGCAGGCTTCCCAGTTCGTGGATCATCTTTGTGGTCCATCTCTGAACCCTGCAGGGCGGCTCTGCTTTCAGAAGTTTCCGCTTCCCCACTCAGTTTGATGTCATCAGCAAATGTCATCAGGGTACACTTGATCCCATCCAGATCACTTAAGAAAATAGTAAATAGCATTAGGCCGGCTATCGATCCCTGGGGTTTCTTACATGTGACAGTTTGAAAAGGAGCTATTTACCACCACCCTCTGGGTGCGGCCTCTCAGCCAGTTCCCCACCCACCACACAGACCACTTGTCTAGACTTTTCTAGACATTGTCTAGACTTGTCTAATGCATCTGTTTCTCTAGGAGGAGGCTGTGGGGAACCATGCCAAAAGCCTTGGAGAAATTCAAGTAGACAATGTCCGCCGTTAGCCCCTCATCAACTGAGCAGGTTACTTTGTTGTAGAAAGCGATCAGGTTTGTCAAGCACGAGTTGTTCTTGGTGAATCCATGCTGTTTTTTCACAGTCATGTGCTTCGTTTGACTTGTGATAGCCCCTAGGAGGATTCATTCCAGAACCTTCCCGGGGACTCAAGTAAAACTGCTGAGCCTCTAATTTTCTGGATCCTCCTTCAAGCTCTTCTTGTAGATGATGGGGACATTAGCCTTCTTCCAGTCTTCTGGGATGTCCCCGGATCTCCACGACTTCCCAAAGATTATGGATAGTGGCCTCGCAATGACATCAGCCAGCTCTCTTAGCACCCTTGGGTGGATAACGTCAGGGCCCATCTATTTGTAGAAGTCAAGCTCCTGTAATAATTTGCATACTAACTCTTCCTTCACTGATGGTAGGTCTATGTTTGCATCAACCTGGATTGTTGTTCCCAAGGCCTAGGGCCCTACAGTCTTTCTGAGGCTAAAGTTTAGAACAATAGTAGTGACTAGTACTTTTTCTTTCAACCTTCAAAATCACCTTCCTCCCCCTTGAAAACAATATGCAAACACAAAAATCCTTTAATGACATCTTCTGAAAGCAAACTCAGGCAGCACAGGGTTGGACTATGTCCTGTAAGCAGCTTCACTGTGTCTAGTGAGGCACCTGCAGGAGCACTAACAAGAGATGCCATTAAGCACTTCACAGAATTCATAAGTATTCATACCCCCTTTAAAGAAATTGACAATGCTGAATGCAAAGCCCAGGACAATTCTTTTGTTTGTTATAAAATACTAGAGAATTTTTGATGACAAAATCACTATTATATCTGGTGCTTGGAATAATGAAATGCTGATGGCTAAGAGTCTAAATAACCAAAGTGCTTTCTATTTTTTCTCCTCTGCTGTTAATTTACAGATTGTCAGTGACAATCTAAAAGACATTTGTTAGTCATTTTGGCTGTACAGCTATGCTTTAAGTCTCAAACTTATGTTGGAAAACATTTTCTTTTTTTTCAATTACATTTGTAGGAAGTGGGAGTAGAATCAAAAACCAAAAATACCTATTATTTACCATCGCTTGATTTATTTAGTATACAATGTTTTGTTCAGAAGATGTTGAATTCATTATACAAGCAAAAAAAATTTCTTCAGGTAAGGTACGCCTACACGGATGTTGCTGTATGGCTGATGGGAGACAAACCTGGGCAGGTTCAGCTACTGCTAGCAGTTAGGAGAATATGAACTTTAGTATGATCAAGCAAATTAAACAGCTTTTAGTGAGTTCTCTGCTATGTCCATAATGCTAAAAAGCATCTTATCTAACTAAGTTGAATGATAACCTATTTTCATCTATAGAACACCGTTTTCACAGTAGGGGAACTGTCGGGGAACTGATTTGTTCTATGAGGATCTGTGAATTTTGAGACCTATGCAGTTCTTAAAATGGAAACATCCTTACAGAATAAATCAACTTTAATGCTGATGTGCTAATTAACTGCCTGCTAGTAATTTCTGTTACTACACATGCTTTCTGATAGGTGCTCTCACTTCCACCACTGTAGAAATCTGGGTGTATACTAGAAATAAAAAAAAAAGACAGTGATCTGTCTCACATTTTAGTCTGATTTTTTGGGGCTAATGTTGCTTAATTCGGATTATTCTCAATGAATATTACTGCAAGTGGTCTTAAAGGAGGAAAAATGCATTGAAAAGAAGGATACTTTAAGGAAATGTTATAGAGCCTGATTAAAAGTGAGGCCCTAGAAGTTTAAGCTATTCTGAGCAGGCAGTTTCTGGAATAGCTGCAATGATTCACCCATCCCAACATATGGATTCTTTTGCAGACTAAAGGTCTACAAACAGAAATTGTTCTCTCTGATAATTCCAGTTATGCAGATTTTGAAAGATGTACTCAGACTGAGACTTTTAAAAAGAACCTGTGGCAGGTATCTACTTTTCCTTAAATTGATTAAGGTTTGATGGTTTCATTTTTACATATTGTAGATTAGTCTGGTAATCCACACCTTGAGACCTATAGAATACAAGCTAAAATAACCTCTCTTTCCTGGTGTGCCAATGCAGCTGTGCTTGCTGGGCATAATAGGAATAAAACACTATTCTCTCAAACCTCTTCCTCTGTCATTTTCCTGAACAATTTCTGTAACAGACACATCATGCTATGAGGTAAATATTCCTAAACTGTAACACAAGCATTATCTTTTCTTCTTGAACAAAAGCATAAACAGAGGAGCACCACAAAGATGTACAAAAATCTGATTTTCTTGGTGTGGTTTCTTCAATTTATGCTTGTGTTCTTGTTGGTATAATGGGCTTCTGAGCGTCTATAGGAATCTGCTTGTATTATGAAGCGGTTTTTAAAATACAGAAAATGTCAAAAAGAGGTAGGTACTTTGCACAGAATCATTCTCTAGAACTGATTTCTGAAAACACTGCACAAAACACCTTGTAGGTGTATTCTGGTATTTATGCACGGAATAATGAAGATTTATTTCACTTGCACTAAACAGATTGTTAGCTGGACTTCAGAGAAAGCATACAAGTTTAAACTAAACTGTTTTGAACAAAACGGGAAGCAGAATGACAAATTGTTCCCAGGTTTATTTGAGGTTTACTTTCATTTTACTATTAGACAGTCATTCACTATATCAAATATTCCACAGTTTCATCTCTCTTCTTCAGTTTTTTGATGTGGGCTTTACTTTGGGGTTGGTTGGGGGATTTTTTTGTGGATTTTTTTTTTTTGTGTTTGGTTTTTATCTTCTTTGACTGCAACTCTTCTCAAATTATCTCCCAGCAAACATTCTTTTTTTGGCTCTCACTGTTCTTTTCTAACTATTCTTACTAATCCTAATGGATATCTCTGTCTCCTCTTCCTTCAGGTTTCTGCATTCTTAATCTATTAACTAGTATTTGCTTTTTGAAACTGTCATAATTTTTCTGTTACTCCTATTTATTCTCCTTCACATTTAAATATTGCTACATTTCTTCTTTTTGAGATGTTTTCTCCAATTTTTTCTTCTTGAAATATTTTTCTTCCAGGTAATATTGAAATATATTTGTTGCATCTGTGTGGTTGGGACAAACTTTATCCTTTCTACTACTTGGTGTATCTCAGTATTCAGAAAAGTAAGATAATTGAGCATAAACGACACAGATATGATAGAAGGAGGTAGGAAATCTACTTACTGTAACATTTATTAACTGTAAAGATTAATCATCTTCTTGTAACAAATACAATAGGAACACACATGCAGTGACTAATTTTTAATTGTGTATTGAATTTTCTTATTTTCTCTCCCCCTTCTCTTTTTTTCTTGATGAAAAGAATAGTATTTTTGGCAACAAATTCTCCTACGACAATTATTACTTTCTACAATTTTTAGAAAAGTTTGTTCCTTAGAAGATATTTTGATAAGCCGTATTCTTTAAAATAACTTCTAGATTCCTACTGTGTACACATGGCTGTTGTATACTGTGCTGCTTTTTTAAACTTAGCATCTTGAAGATTGAATCTTTTTGGACATGGCCAGATCTAAGGAGCACTTTCTGTTTCACTATGGAGGTTACACCAAAGGAAAACCTACCTAAATTATGTGGGCTTTATATTCTACTGATGGAAGGTATTTAAGCCTAACAAAGCTATCCCTGCTCTTTTCTTAAACTTCCACCCAGGAAAGATTTAACTTTTAACTATCTGGATATTGCTGAGTTTATAGAATAAAATCTGAGCTCCACAACTCCCTTCCACACAAACATTAGAAAGAATACCATTAAGTACAGCCAAACAATAAAGTCTTCCTCAGGAACTGAGATTTGTAGCATCACAGCGATATATTTGTTGTACATGGCACACCGTTCTTTATACCAAATGCTCAGATATTTACAGGGATGATGATGATTACCTATTTTACTTTCACTGGTACCAAAAATGAAGGTCAAGGTCTATATTTTGATCCTTTGGCTTAGCTTTGCAAAGTGCAGGATGTCTAATAATTAACTTAGTTATGACTCAGGTGCAAATTACTTCTGGAATTTAATTGGAAATTAATTCTCCAACTAAGCCATTTCTGAAAATCTCAGAAGCTGTTTATATTCATATTTTGGCATCTAAATATCTTTGCAAAGGCAGTACTCAGACACATGCCTAGTAGTTTATGCTCAAATTTATTTACATCTTTGGTGATTAATGTGCATTTAAATGCTTTGCTGAATACCGATTTTAGTATGTACTAAACCGTTTTGTTGAACTGGGGTTGACTTGAAGCACTTTAGCTCTATGCTAAATTGAGTGGGCTTATTCTTTAGCTTCTGCACTTAAAAAGGTGTAAAATTGTAGCTGCTACCTATATGTAGGTCCAAAGAAATTTCATGTTTTGGTAATGATGTCAGCAAGGAAATAAAAAAACCCACTGTGATTTTATATGTAAAGGGTTTTTTTACACCGATTTCACTGTGAACATGTACAGGACCAAAGTAACCAAACTGCTAGTAAGACTGTTTCAGAGAAGCATTGGAAAATATTGTATTGGAAGTAAAATATTTCCATCTCAGTGAAACTTACACTTCTCAGTCTCTCAGACATATGAATTATCTCACATTAAAGTAGTGTATCTGTATTGGTATGAATTTTAATTTAACTATCTACTGTCTATCATTCCTTTTTTTTTTTTTTACAGTTCAGCAGTTGTTTTTTCTTGGCATAGCCTATGTGATGTATTTTTTGTATATGTATTGAATAATCTTTTCTAAATTATTAGCTGGTTGTAAGTGTTTTACAATTACATTTCTTATGAAAGAATTCTTTATTATTCTGCATTAACACTGACAGTAGCAGAAACACTAAAGTTTGCAATATTGTTGTCACTTGCATCCCAGAATCATAATTATGGTATAATGTAGAAGGCTTGCCACTTAGGTGGTCACGTAATAAAAGCACTTTTGTCTGCAGTACAAAAGCTTAATTCTATTCTGTATTTAAAAGAAAAATAATTCAGAAGCTTCATGTTCTTACTGGCTCTTCTGAATAAATGTTAGTCGTACTGTTATTTAAGGCGATGAATTATTTTCTTGAAAAGGTAGTATCTGTCTCTTTGGTCGGTGATAACAAATAACAGATAATAAACACATTGTTTGGTATCTACTCAATGCTTGGTATACATGCAACTGACGTTTTCAAAATCAAGTAACAGAATAAATAAAAAATGCTCAAACCTCCCAAACAAAGCGTAATAGTAGTAATAATGTTGCTTTTCATGTGGCATTTCTCTCTAGAGATTTCGAAACCACTGTGTGAACTTTGCCAATAACACTGGCATAAAGACTGGAACAACCACATCTGGTTTGCTGGAATCTTAAGTATGCTAATGAATATCATCTCTTTATTATATGAGAAGAGTCACTTTAGTACCCATTAGTAATATTTCTGTGTGGATTATTTGAAGAACACAACAGATACTTAACCAGCATTTTTTAATATCAACATTGAATTAAACCCCTTTGTTTCCATTTCCTTTACTTTTGAGGCAGGAGTGTTTGTAAGTGAAGGATTTATATTTTGCTATAGTTCATTCACTGAATTGTGATCATTGACAATTTTATGCCATATTTGGTATTGAACTCTCAGTGGCTTTCTATTTACTGTATAGTATTTGATTCATTACAAGGCAGCTGTAGAAAACACTAAAATAGTTTGGAATAAAGACTTTCATTTTAATGAAGGGCTACGTGCCATGTTTAACTTGGACTTCTGTATTGCGTATGCCTCTGTGTTTTCTTAGATTTTTACTATGTGGCCATGGTAAATGGAACAGAAATTAGAGGTGAGGATGAAATGCCAATGCATAAGTGTTCTACTAAACCCCCCTCCAACTCCATTTAGCTGTGCATAAGTGTCTTTATTTTGCCTTCTGGAAATATGCCTTGAGTTTTTATGAATTTTCATGAAAATACGCCATTTACAGAAAACCACTCGGAGAAGCCACAAACACTGAGAATTCAGATGTGGGCTTAAACTCATCCCAAATCTGTTTTGCCCTGCAAGGAATGGTTCTGCATCCTTTCTCCCTGATCTCAAACTTTCTTCCTTTCTCTAGCAATAGTGAATATGGCTGCTCAGTCATAGACCAAATCTGACCAGAAATATAATTAGTAGTAGTAGCAGTAGTATGAGCATTTATTTTTTTAAGGGGAATGTAGTGAATCTTTGAGCAGCAGCATGGATTTAGGGCAGCTCAAGCTTTTATAGTCAAAAATCTTCTTATGGGCAAAAGGGAACATGCTGTATATGTAGAGCTAAGGATCTAGTGTTTGTCTAATTATTTTTCACAGCCTAATGAAAAATACAGAAAATTTATTCTCATTAGTCCAGTTACAATAATTCTAACACTTGTATAAGTTCAAAGGCCTCATACCGGCTAACACTGTCATACCAAAAATCTTCCTAGTATCTACCCCTTTTCTCTGGTGTTACGCTAATTCCTTTTGGGTCCAAAGGTCTACAGTATCTGTCTTCCTCAAGCACAAAGGTGGAGCTGATGTAGCAAGTCATCAGCCTTCCAGGCTCTTCAGCAAGAGGAGTTCATTGCTGGTGATGCCAGTCTGGGGTTATTTTTACACTTTTTGTACCACAGTCCATTTTCTGTTCATTAGTTTCCAGCTAAAGTTTGAGTGCTACATTGCAGCCTTCTCCAGCCCCCGTTCACAGAACAGACTACTGTTTGTTACACAGTGATTTACTAGGTTTCTTAGATCTTAACCATGTATAATACCCACAGAGTGAAGCTGAAAAAGGTTAGGCAGTAGTGCCTTGACCCTTAGATGGTTGTTATCGCAGCTACCTCCAGCTCACGGCAGGACAAGTGCAGATAAGTCCCAATACTCTGCACTGTCAGGTTAATATAAAGCCTGTGGACTTTTAGCAGTAACAGCAAAAATCATATTTATTTCAGATACAAAGTTGATGTTGAAATCACACCCTAAATCTAAGATAATATTGAAGATATCCTTAGGGGAAAGCAAAACTTATTCTGAAATGCACACATTTGCACAGCATACCAGATATTAATTAATTAAGAGAAATAGAGAAGTTCATCCTGTCACAGATAACCAATAATGTTGCTTTAAATGTTTTCAATCAAAAATGCATTAAAAAAATTAGCCATTATTAAACAAATAAAAACACATCAGAAAAAATAGAATACTGTAGTAGAAAACAGCCTAAATAGAACAAAGAAGCAATTTAAGAAAAAAAATTGTTTTGAAGACACTGGAGAAGTTATTATAAGTGAGAGAAAATATCCTTTATCTGTAGTTACTAGCAAAGTTAATTAATTTTATTTTAATCAAGAAAAGTTATTGCTATCTTTGACTCTATAGAACCTTATGTTGGTGTCTGCACCCAGTCTCACAGAAGTTAACAGCTTCTGCTCAGAGAAGTCTTTGCAGGACGTATGACTTATCTTCAACCAAGGAGACAATACCTTATTATTTACAGTAGAAGAATTTTGTGTGTATATATCTAACACTACTATGCCAGAAAATCAAGGGAACACTTTTTGTCTCATACATTAGTTACTTTTGAGGTCATCAGCATCATTGAGCTTCATTGTAAGGCTGGTGCTATCATAGACAGAATTGCATGTTATTACACTCTGTCATTCCCTCAAGCAATCAGGGTGAAGAAAATAGTCTGAGTTAGGTGAGCATTGGGAGAATCAAATAAAAGTGACAGAGACTGAAATTATTAAGTCTTATAGTTGCCACTGCCTTTGTTTCTTAGAATGCATAGCCATCTGATTTATTATTTGCTTGCATGCATGATTTATGCACTAGTCTCACTTTCTGTAGTCATTTGTTTGTGTTGTCTACCAATGTGTCTCGTTATTTACCTGATGGCTTTTTAAGAGCATTGGTCTTCAGGCTGGTAGCTGAAGTCATTGGTCATTATACAATTATCTAGCTAGAGCAGCATGTGCACTAAGCATTCTGGCAAATGACCAGATGAGATAATCAAAAGTCTAATACTCTATAAGAAAGTTTAATATCTGAAAATCTTCTGTTTCAGTTAAAGAAAACCTTTCCATTTCCAGTAAGTGGGGTTGAATAAGGATTGGGTGTGTGGTAGGGGGATCAAGAGAAAAGTTGAGCATAAACATTTCATTTGCAGCAACTTCTAAAAGACTTTTTGTCATGACTGTTTTAAACTTCTTCACATTAATAAAATCTATTCGTTTAGAATCTATCTCTTCTGAATATGATCTCTACAGACAAAGATTTATGGCATTTAATATATTTTAAAGCTATCCCATAAAAAGCAATCCATCTTTCTAAAAACATGTTTATGTAAAAATTAAAGCTAGATAAAGAATTTGCCACACTTTCAATACAGAGTCATCTCTGCCCCATTTTACAAAACCAATCTATTTCTATGGACCAAAACAAACAACCTCAGGGGATTCTCTGAAGTCCATTTCTAAATAATATTAGCAAAAAATACTAGTAAAGGAGAAAATGAATTCAGACAGCAATCAAGGAACAACTACATATTTATCAACAGAGTAGCTATTGATGAAAATTCAATCTTTGCTTAACCAGGATCTCTAAAATCTACTAGACTTCTCAAAACAGTGTGTAGATGTTTATGAGTTAAGCTATTGTCAGTTTATCACCTGCATTTCTCTGACCCAGAAATGCAACTAGTTCTGGTATGTTTTAAGTGCCCTTTAAGACAGGAAGAAAAGGTGGAATTCTGATGAAACAAAATACAGCTCTATCAACACCTCAGCCTAGTTAGAGCACCATGCTTTTTCTAGTTCCTAATAAGCTTAACACAGTCAGGGAAGCACCACAGCATGTCATGGGATCTCCTGAGTGTCAAGCAACCAGGAGCTGGAGAGGTAATCCCTTTCATATAAACTGCATTTGTAGCCTCTATTCTAGTGGAATCCAAGTTCCAGAAACTCACTGAAGCAGCGATTTGACCTCTTCAACCATCACATTGAATATTTGAGCACATAGCATTAACGACTTGAGTGTTAATCCCTGTAATTTGTGGTCCTCTTTGACACTAGATGCTAAATTTATTCCTGTGTTCCTTGGAAATTAGCCACCTTTCCATAAATTAGAAAGCCATCCTGAAGGCCGGGCAGCAGGAGGCAGCAAACGCCTGCAGCCCAGGAGTGGCTCCGTGCTGCCTGATGTTTCAGCAGTTTTCCTGGAGGTACCTCTTCACATCAGGCGAAGGTTTCGTGTGCACCCCAGAGGCTCTTCTTGTTGATACATGACTGTCGTGGTTCTTTCCACTCGGCAGTGCTGAGGGAAGCTAGGATTAAGAAGGTATAGAGATGTTTCCAGATGCAAAATGTTCCTTTCATCATGTGGAGGTCTTCCAAAATCTTCTGTTCTTTGTTGAAAGAATTCTGGTGCCTTTAGGAAGAAGCTTTAATTCTGTCCTGTCAAAGACATTAAGGATTCATAGAATGATAGAATGGTTTAAGTTGGAAGGGACCTTAAAGACCATCTAGCTCCAACTCCCCTGCCATGGGCAGGGATATCTTCCACTCAACAGGATGCTCAAAGCCCCATCCAGCCTGGCCTTGAACATTTCCATGGAAAGGGCATCCACAACTTCTCTGGACAACCTGTTCCAGTGTCTCACCACCCTCACAGCAAAGGATTTCTTCCTAATACTTAGTCTAAATCTCCCCTCTTCCAGTTTAAAAACATTACCCCTCATCCTATTGCTACACTCCCTGATAGAGTCCCTCCCCATCTTTCCTATAGGCCCCCTTTAGGTACTGAAAGGCTGCTATAAGGTGTCCCTGGAGCCTTCTCTGGGGGCAGAGATACTTCAGACAGGGGGACAGATATCATATATGTGGAAGCTTCCTCCTGCTTTGTGAGTGCTCTCAGATTTTATTTGTCCCTGGTTTTCTGTCTTGTGTCCATGTTTTCCCATTTCTTCATCAGTCTGTGCTCCATCCTTTCCTCCCCATCTCTAAAAGGATAAATCAGAAGAAGGGGCTGGAAGCAGTTGCCCACTTTTCCTTCGTTATCAGAAGCTGCAGCATAAGAGCGCAAAGCTAGGAACTAAGAGGGCAGAAACCTGCGAGACCTTTAGCTGTCTGTGCACTAATGGAACAAGACCAAATCTCTTCTGATCACCTGAATAAGCTTGTAATCACTTTGACATAGAACTTAACAGAATGGGTTAAGTCCAAGATGGAACAATTAACAGGTACATACAAGACAAACTTTATTCAGTTTCCATTACGCTAATGCTGTTCTCAGCCTCTAGACAAAACAAGTTAATGAGATATAGCATAAGGTAAAGCAGTATGACTGTGCACAATGCAAAGCTTTTCTTCATTTGGTTGTTACTCTCAGAAATCCTTTCTGATTATGTGACTATAAAAGCATCACTTTTTTTTTTTTCTTCCATGAAATAAATAAAAACCACCCAGTAAGTACTGGCCTAGTAGTATACTGGCAATAAAACTGAATTAAAATCTTGATTTCTTAAACTGACAAGGTCACTGATCACCTGTTATCTCTATTCCCAAGATTTTCCTGGCTCAGAAGAGGCTTTAAATTAAGGGCTTTAACTGAAAACATGTGCTGCTCATTATCTCTGCTACTGGCACACCTGTGCTGTTCTCCTGTTTTTAACAGGTCTTTGCTCAGACTAGGCTCCTGGAAATCATTATATTTTCTGTTGCTGCAGTGACTAGGGGGTTTCTCTACTGTTATTGGTATTTTCCTCCTTTAAGGAGGCTAGAGGGGACTGACTTGATGAGCAGAAGAAAAGGTCTGTTAACCTAAAAGGTGAGGAAAATGAATTGTTTGTGACTAGCTTAATGTTTGGGAACAGCTGTTCTTTTAAAATGGGCATCTCCTGTGAAAGCTTTGTGAAAATCTAACTAGGGGCTACTTGTTTTTTCTCAAGTTGCCTGGATTAAAGAGGGCTGCTTCATTTTATGGTTCTGAGTATGCCTGTATTTTTTAGCTGGGCTTTCTGGCTTGAAATATAGTTGCTAATAATTTTGGCTTGCCTATGGTCTGATTGCTCATGCTTTGAAAGAAAGTTGGTATTTTCACCTTTGTCTTCAGTGTTCGAAGTGTGGAGCCTAGATATCTAGGCTTTGTAATCAATGGGTAGGTAGCTCTAGATGTTGACTTATCCTGTCCTGAAGAAGGTGTTTGAATCTGTAATTCATCTCTTCTCAAACATGCTTTCTTTTAGGAGTAGGGGTGGGGAAGGAAGAATATCTTGATATAAAACTGTCTTTTTCTATTCCTTTTTGGGGAGTAAAAGGAATCTTTTAGTAACATTAATACATAGAGGTTTTGTGTGTTTGTTCTGCGTGCTGTTCAACAGCAGTGCTTAGTTTCTTCTGAATTGTTGTTATGCTATATTTAGCTTCCCTCTTTTATGCCCCATTTTCTTCAAGGGGATGAGAGAAAAGGGTGAATATTTCAAATTAATAAAGTTGCTTTCTTTTTCTTCCTTAAGGCACTTCTTGATTATTTTTTTTTTAAATTGATTTTCCTAAAGCATTCAGGAAAAAGGTTAGCATCAACAAAACTTGCCATCAGGATGGTACAGTAGTTGCAAGGGCCATAGATAAGACTCTTCAAAGTAACTGTATGGAGAAACAAGGTGCAATCTTCTATAAAGATATGACTACTTACCTTAAATCGGTTACTCTGAAAAATCTCTTTCTAGGTGTCTGAAGTCCTACGCATCTTACTTTTTCTTTGCCTCAGTTCCATGTCTGTAAAATGGGATAAATATTCGTTCATCTCATGAGTTTTTGTAGCCATTTTTATTTTTTGTTAAGTACTTGGATGCAAGAATAATGAGAGCTATAGAAAAATCTATTAAGGGAATTAATTATTCTGTCTTCATAGCAGAACCTGAACAGCAGCTAGTAAATAAAGTTTCGGGTCACAAAATGAGTGATGAATAGGAGGCAAAATACTGGCTAGTCAATGAGGAAGAAGTTGCTGTCCTTTCTGAGTTTCTGATTTAAGCGTGGATCTTGTGGAAAATAAGTGGTTTGTAATTAAAAATGGAGCTATAACATACATATAGGAAGGAACTCAATAAGGATTAAAAAATGTCTGGCACTTCTGAACACTTCTCTTTGTGAATCTATGTCCTGTATGGAGAGTTTGTGGGATTAGATATAATAATTGACTTAGCATTTCAGTATTTTGGTAATGTGCTGCACTGGGAAAACAAAATTAAAAAAAAAAAGTTAAATCCTCTGGGGAGTGTGTGAGGGGGAAGACAGGTACTGCACATGGCTTGAAGTACAGATCTGTTTATATCAAGCAAATAATTTTTGCAAAGAATACCCTCATTGCTGCAGTTCCATATTGCCCTGTTGCATAGCTCTTGGATCTGAAAGCAGCCAGGAAAGCATAGTTTGACAGAGTGGAACAATGCTGTGACAACAACAAGATCAGGTGCCTTTGTTCAAACTCATGCAAAGTGACTGACTGATAGGTAACATGGGTAATCTGCTGCTAGGAGTTCACTCACATCTGCCTGTGGCAACAAAAACACAGCTGTTCAACTATAGCTAGGGTGGTGGTTCCTTGGCAAGGCTTGTTTGTATAGTGCTGTAGCAGCCTTTGAAGTATTTAAGATAGATTTGTATACATGTGCATTTCAGTGTGGATTTAATGTTCGTTTGTTCTCTCTTGTCAAATGTCCCCATATATATATACACACTAAGTAATTTACTTGGTTGCTATAATTGACCTTATCCTAGGGAGCTGAACTCTAACCGCAAACTACCTCTCCAAATCTGTGCACATCATGACTTCGGGTTCTACAGGTGTTATTACTCTCCTTAGTCTAGTTATAATTCAGAGATGTATTTTGAATACCTCTTAATTCTTCTATTCTGTTCCTGCATATCTGAGGATATGTATATTTCCATCCCTCTTTCCCTCCCCATTTTTTTTCTCTTCTCTTATTCTCACTGTACTTGTTTTGTACTTGTTCACCCTCTGTTGTTACAGTTGAAATTTCCAGAACAACTTGTGCTATGGCTGAACCTTATGTTACGTTCAGCCTGCTTATCTGCATCCACCGGCTTCAATGTAAGTTAACAAGCTGTGTCAGGAAGAAAGCCTGAGACGATTCTGTTCCACAGCATGGCTTTGGATTGCTTTGTAGGTAGGTTAGGTACAGATTTATGTGCTCTGCCAAGTCTGTCTCCAGGTATGGTGTCTTGTAGTTGAGACAAGTTGGCTGAATGATCCTTTTTTAAGGGGTCTGATATTATGAGCAACAACCGCAAGGGTGCCTGTTGTGCATAAGTTCCAGCTGCTTTGAGATCAGATGGTCATGCAGCAATGAAGCAGATCACTTATGCACAGAAATATATATATATGTGTGTAGAGTGGGACATACCATATACTGCTCTTGAGCCACTTTCTGTGCCCGTAGTCTACCAAGCTGTACACACATTGTCATTGGGAACAAACAGGGAAAAATAATATGGAGAAGTGATTACATTTTTATAATCTGGATAGGCAGGTGATGAGAGTGTTAGGAAGTAAAAAAATTTTTTACCCAGATGGCTCTATTTGTGAACCTTCATTCACTGTTCCCTTTGTACAGAGGACTGATGTTTATGCATACTGCTAGAGGCTCTTGAGAATCCAAGCTCTGTCCTGCCCCCTGGCAGTCAGAAGTGTTCCTGGCCTTGGTTCCCAGTGATGAGTAGTCAGTTATGACTTTGGATTAAATGTATAATCCTTCTGCAGTAACTACACACCTGAAAATGTTACCAAGACTATAAAATAAAATATTAGAGCAATAGAAAAAAAAGAGAGGCATATTTTATTTCAATGAATCGTTTAATTGGGTATTTGTCTAGATATGTGATTTATCAGGGAAACTAAAATTTTTCAAGTAGCTTAAGTGTGTTTTCCCATTTTATTCTTCAGGCAGGGGAGTGAACTGAATTTGGCAAACTCCAACTTGTCACTAAATCTGTTGGTTCTGCTTCCTGAAGTATCTATTCAGTTCTGATTTTCCCTTTCAAAAATACATCTGATGCTTACTTTAACCATTATTCTGCTCCCTGCTGCCGTCTGAGACGGCAAAACTTATTTTCTTGTTAATCTTCATGTATGCCTTCCACAAAGGTGAGGGCACATGATGCCTGAGAAACCTTTCTAGATTTATAATAAGAATTTCTGGGTTTTCCACTGCTCCAATTCACTACATTCTAAATTTCCAAAACTGTGTTGGCATTATTACTGTAACAAAGACTTTGAAGGTTATTATATGCAGGCAAGTTTTTTTAAAACAGGTTCATTTCAAGGCTTAGCCTGAGACATCTTAAAAGATCCCATTTTCAAAGTGGACTTCTTGTGTATCCAGTGAATATTCATGCATTTTCAGCTAAACACCTTAGAATTACCGTCTAGTTTTTAAATTTCTTACATAAAATTGTCTATGAAAATGTAGATCTCATATTTGCACAAATGATGAGCTCCTAATTTCAGGCATTGGGTGTATACGTAGCATAAAGTGACCAGAGAATGATTTTCAGCATAATAAACCATATGGAAGGTAGAAGAGAATGGAGGATTATGGATTTTATTTTTTTTAAAGAAACAGATGAAGAGGCAGAAAACTGTACCTAGCTGAAGGAGGAAAAGGTTGACATGGGAGCATTGTGAGTGCATTCATTCTGCATGTTCATACTGCTGTTGAGAGAAATGGGACTTCAAGTGTGTGTCAGTAAATAAATGAATTGCTCTGAGAATAAGCCTGTTAATTTTTTTCCACAATTTCCGATCCAGATGGAACCAACCCAAAAGCCTAACATTTTTGTAGCAAAGGGTAATTACTAGAAATAAACAGTATGCAAAATAACAGTAAAGTTCCTAAACCAAGCTGTAAAAGGGCAGAAAAATCTAAAAAGTTATGTTGTATTATGCAAATAATCGTAATTCTCTCCTGTTATGTGTATACATTATGATACAGTCTATAATAATATCAGAGTTAGTGTTGTTGGGTTCTTTTTATTTTTCCATTGGATAGATTTTTATTTTCTGCACAGATGTGCAGAGATGCTAAAGACTATCAGCTGCACACTTGAACAGACTTTTTTCTAAATGAGAAAATAAATAGTTGCACCCATTTTCATTCTTAGACATGAATGACTGATTTTTGGCTTAAGCTTCCTAAAATACCTTTCCTGAGGCACATTGCCAACATGGAAAAATTCACCAGAAGAATAGAAACATTAGTACAGTTAAAAAATAAACTGAAATAAGATACCAATATTGTCTAGTGAACCTCATTAAGAGGACAGATAGCATGCTAGCTCTATTTATTGGAAACAGAGAAACGGAGATATTGTCACCATAATGAAACTGACTGTAGAAGCCAAAGGTAACACAGGATGTCGTTTCTAACTGTATTAGACCAACCAGAAATAACAAACAGATGGTTTCAGTGAAGATTTTAACTGATGCTACCTATCCAGTGTCATTAAGTCCTTACTACAGACAAAGTACAACAGCATCCTGGTAGTGGATATATAGAGAATTACTAGTTTCTTCTTCAGGTGTTCACATCTAAGAAGATGAGAGGTGTTCTCCTTTCTATTAGTTCTGTGCAATTTTCTAAACTTAAATTCAAGTTGATAGCAGCTTTAGCTCAAATATCCTTCCTGAACATCCAAACAAGAGATTAGTGAAGCACCTTCTTTTATGTGAAAACAAACAAGCATCTGAAATACGGAGTTGAAATAGGGAGCTGCCAGAAGATACTGTATTAAAGAAATAACCTATTGCTATAGGTTGACTAATAGTTGGTCACTTGGTTCCATACCACCCACAATATGAGTTGTACTTAGAGGCAAGGAAGAAAAGAAGCTTAATCTGAATCCAGATGGAGAGTTTCATTTTAAATACCATGTAATCCATCATTTTTTGTACTTGTATGCATGAAAGAAAGAGGGGAGATCGGAACAGATAGTGTCAGCCACTGCTTGCTGGAGAGCAAAGCAGGGTATTTAGCATATGTTGTCTCAGTTTCTCCTAGCCAAGACCTTTCCTTTTCCTGGAGCAGGGAAGATATCCTCATAGCATATCAAAAGCCCCTCCCTCACCAGCAATGTGAATATCCCTTGTGTCAATGTAACTAAATTTTTGAGCGTTTTTGGTAGAATATGATTTTGAGTAAGCCTCTGCTAGTTTTGAATTGAGTTTAATTTGGATGTGGGTTATTTTTTTTCCTTCTATGCAGCCTCTCAAAGTTTTCCTTCTACTAAGAAAACGGGTGGCGTTCTTTATTACTGTTAATATAAAGGTAAAATGATAAACTGTTCTGTGTATTAAGATGATAATTCTGAGGGGGGTTTGTTTTTTCTTTTGATTTGTTCCTTGTTTCTTTGCTCCAAAAAAACCCTCAACTTTGAACACCAGTCTCGTATTCTGAAATGGATACTTGTTATACCAGATATCAAACAAAAGCCACAGGAGACTTGAACTATACAGGAATCATTGAGGAAACTGATTGAATTGTGAAGGGCGCTCACATTCCTTTGTTTGAAAGTTCTGCAGGATTCTTCCGTTATTTTAACAACCTGAAGCTGAGTCGAAGACAGTCTTCAAAGGATGAAACTTAAAATAATCATAACTCATGTTTATGAAACCTAATTTGATATTAGGATATTACTCATGCTTCAGCAACAGAAGAAATGATACATGACTAACCTTTTGGATATGCTGTATAGCTTGGATTGGACTTTTAACTTTGGTGATGTTTTATTTTTCAGTCCCTGAGCATTCTGGTGCCTGGGATTGGGGCAGGCAGTGGCTACCGCTTCAGTGGAGATTGATTTGACTCACTGGAATACCCTCTCCTGCTGTTTTATTTTCCTATTGGTTAGCTATTATTAAAGTTAACTAGGCAAGAGTAGAAAACCAATAGGAAGACCCAGCTAGAAGTTTATTTTTTTTCTTTGTGAGCTCAAATTACTCTGGTTAGAGATTCAGGCAGCAATTGTATGTCCCATATCTGCTGCTATTTTTCCTTTGCCTGCTAATGAATCCCTGCAAAGAGGCAGTAGTAAATAAATTGATTTCCTGCATGTGTCCCAGGCCTTGCTATTGAATTTAGAAGGAAACTATATAAAAAGGGATAGAGAGGATGTTGATTGGTTACTTTTTTGGTTGCTGTTTCAGATTTTTGCTAAATGTTTAATTTGTTAAAGTTTTAATTGCTCCCATTAGGCATTTCAGTTTTAAATAGGCACATAGCATGTTTATGCAACTCAAGAGAAGAGGACAAATTGGAGGAGGGATGGTATGCTTTAATTATTACAAAATGTTAAGGAATGGGTCAATTGACAGCCGATAATGAAATTTTAATTGCAGTAGCACTTAAGATTAAGATAAAATAATAAGCACTAACATGAATTGTATTGAGGCTTTTTACAGAATTATATCTTTGCAAGAACTTGCTTAGGATATAGTATTCTCTTGACACAAACATGCTGTGTTGTGTTGGATTTGTTTGCAGGCATGATCAAAATGAGAACAATACCGTCTTTCTTTAATTTGCTATTTATATCAATAGATTATGGCTTAGAGCATTGGTATGTATTATGCCTTAATGAGGAGGTAGCTTCTGCTGGCCAGAAAGGGAACAAGGAGTCTTGACTTGGGAGATTTTTGGCTTCCAGCTGTGTCACTGACTCGAGTACACTATTGNCCCAAACAAAAAAACAACCGAACAACTTATTTCTAGCCACTAGATAATCATCCTACTCGTTTTGTTACCCCACATCATGTGCTTTAGTCCTTCCCCTTCTTCACAGTTCAGATAGGGCTTTTAATTTTGGGATGAGCTTTGCATCATTTACCTCCTAAAAGGGAATGTAATAGGAACCTGTGTCTCACTGGCATCCTTATTAGTGACTTCCTTCTGTCTAGAGGAAACTGCATTCCGAGTGTTGCTTCTAAGCTCACTCCTTCCTGCGGGCTTTCAGTCTACAGATGAAATGTTGAATACTCAGAACTGTTATCATTTTATTCTTTTTTCAAATGTTATGTTTCAACTTTCATCCCTGTCTTAGAAACGCGTTAAAGAAGACGAGATGTTCTGATCTTAATTATTTTTTAAATACTGAAAGAGGTTTTAATGTTGCAGACAATATTTATAGGGATGTTTTATTTAAAAAAAAAATCATAGTTCTTTACATTAGAAAACATATCCTTTACATAATAGAAAGCATATTTCTTTGTCTTCTTTACAAAGAAGAAAAAAGAAAATGCAGAAAAAGTGTGCTAAATATACTGTAACTGGAAAAGTCCATATAGGGACAAGATGAGTATGTTGATTCAATATCAGAGATGTCTTTCTGCCTATAGCATAGCAGTTTTCCATAACCATGCTGACATTTTTCTGTTTCTAATTACAAAACTTAAATGAAGTAAAAGATGGCATTTATGGTTACTGTTTGTTGTCTTTAACACGCGTATTGTAGCAGCTGCTGTTCTGTTTGATTCTTCGGTTTTCTTTTCCAGTGGAAAAACTGTGGGAGACATTAGCTAGCTTAGAATAGAGAGGCATAGCAGAGAAACAGGCAAAGGGACAGGTATAATGGGAATTGCAGCAAGCTACAACAGCCTTTCATGGGGAAAAAAGTGGTAAACATGGAATAGAGAAAGAAGATATACCTACAGTATTTTCTGGATCCTGGCAACTAGGGCAAATCAAATGAGTCTGTTGGTATTTGTCTGGAGTGAGCCACACTCAGAAAACTACATGAATGGGGCAAGGACTAGGACTGTGACAGAGTGGAAAAAGAGAGGAGGCATTCACTTTACTGTTCTTTGCTGTCCTGGCTTTCTCAATAGCAAGTAGGAACAAATGTTAGGAAGGGGTAGCAAACAGAGATGGTAATGAGAAAAGAGTCAGGAACATGAAAGAAAGATCAGATTGTTTGCATGCATTTGTTACTTTGTGAAGAAGATTCCTGGTTTAATACCTGCTATAGTGCTCAGTTCTTAGCGCTACAGAGCTGTGCCGTGTAGGTTATTCCTGATATTTTGCAGTTGCATGTCCCGCAGTTATTGAAAGTCCTGATTTACATTATAAGCATCTCTGCAATAGGACCTATTTATTAAAGCAGTCATGTCCATTCTCTTTGTTAAGTCAGGATACAATGGTAACTAGTCAGGTTTCTTAAAGCAAAACTGAAAAGGGAGTATGTAATCAGTTGTTTTGCTTATTGGGATATTTGGTAGAAGTTGTAGAGCACTCAGGCAGTTCAAACACGATATCCTTCTATAGTTGTCTGAGCAATGGCTGCTCATGACAGCTAGAGATCATGAAACTGATCCACGAAAGAGAGTGTATTAAATAAATACACAATTAAAAGTATTGTGTATTACTTGGCTATTTAAAATTACTGATTTTACGTCTACCCCTTGCTCTTATTGATCCCCCTACAATCAAACTTCTCATTTTCTTGTAAGTGGTGACCAAGCTACAATGATCAGTACTTTTTTGCTTGTTTGTTTAAGTATACCTCTTTTTAAAGGTGTTTTTCTTAAAAGAAACTCTTTCAATTTATTAATTTTTTGTTAAAGATTTTAGGTAGGTTAACAGAAGAACTATGACATCTGTTGCCTTGCTAAAAACTACTTCTTAGTTCTGAAGCCATGATTTTAGTGGAGGAAAACTTTAACAAAGTTAGTTCAGATAATTTTAGTATAACTTCTGTGTGTTTTTTCTTTTCCTTTAAGTCACCAAAGCAATGAAATAAAATGGAGAATAGAAGAATAGAGTGGAAAAATAGATTTGTTTCAAACTCATGAATTGGCTTTGAAAAAAATCTTCAATATTAATTAATTCTCTTTTCTTTCCCCACTGTACTTCTATTTTAGCCAACTCCTTCACAAGCTTTCTGTAGAGAATCAGAACAGACTTCATCATCTCTGCCCTGCATTTTATAAGCTTTCTTCTAGACTACTGAAGTATTCTACTTAAAGCTACCTTTTAGAAATAACAGGTTAACTTAATCTGTGGAGTTCTGGAGGCTAAAACCTATTTGTCTTTTTGTTGGAAAAAAAGCTGCAGGGACTGACTTGTACTAATTATTGAATTTTCTGTAGGCGTGTCTGTATGGTTAAGCCACTGCCTAGCTGTACTGTTAAGCCAGCAAGCCTAGGCTGTGTTTAATTTTGTTCTTTGGAAAACCCTAAAACCTGAGAAAAGCCTGGCCTCCCTAATGTGTTTGAGATCTCATTCTTAGTCAGCATGGTGTGCCATGTAAAACATTGGACTGGGAGGCAGAAATGGATTCCTAGGCGCAATAAGAAACATCTGAGCAAGAGTGGCTTCTTGAATAGTGTCTCTGCTATAATTTGCAGATAGTCCTTTTCCATAAAAATCACTGCTACAGATGCTTTCAATGAATTGTAAGTAAATGTCTGCTGGAGTAGACAAGTGTTTACCCAGTCAGATACAACTGATGGATGACTGAACAAGCTGTTTCTTTTTGTTACTGTGTTGTCAGTTGCCATCTCCAGCTGAGATGCTGTTTATTGCTGCTTGATAATTTGCACTGCTACAGCAGCAGGTAGGGATGCTTAAGAGTTAAAGTTCTGGATCAGGACCAGGACAAAGGTGTTGTAGGCACATTCTCTGTGATCTGATTACTGACAGACATAGCTAGACCTGCTTCAGATAACCTACTGTGCGCATGTATATACCTAAGTTGATATGAGCTAATAACCAGGGCTCTTGAATTGACTGACTTGTTTTTCTCTAGTATCACTAAATACAGAAAATCAATGTGAACGTCACAAGGTAGAGGATGCTGTGGCTATCTTGGTCAGCAGTTTCCTCATAAATATTCAATACAGGGTACAGGTTGCTGCTCAAATCTTAATGTGAAATTTCTTCTGTCTGGATACCCAGCTAAGGTTAGTTAAAGTCCATAAAGCTGATCTCCCAAGATGTAAGGAAGAGAACAAAGTCTGCAGCTTTTTAGCTTCAAAACCTTTACATATTTTAGGGAGAAGTATAGTTGATGACTTTCTTTAATCTTGTTTTATTTTTATGCTCTTGCATATCTTTCATCTATTGGTGGTTATCTTAAGAGAATAATCATAATCACCCCATCAGAAGAAAAACTAAAAAGTATTAAGCCACAAAGATTTTAAAAAATAACAATAATAAAAAATAATCTCAAAATGCAGGCAGCAGACCCCCAGCAGAGCAAGGCTTATCCAGTTTGTACAAAGTGCAGCATGTATAATGACTGATCCAAGGGGCATATTTTGTATGTGTCAACGCAATGCAAGGATTCCCCAGTACCAAGTGAACAGCCTTGTGCTCTTTAGTTGGGATTTGCTGAATTTAAGCAACTTAGGGAAATGGAGAGGCTCTTTCAGGTGGCTGACAATAAAGCTGCAGGATAACCTCACCTCTGTTACAGGAGTCTCTGTGCTACAGAATAGGGCCAAGTCTCCAAGATGGAGAACACTCTGCTAACAAGAAGTCTTTTGGATGAGAACTAATCTCCATCTGACATCAGTGTCCTCTTGTACTGAAGACATAGCAGAGGAGTAGTAACAAGTAGGAAGAAGCAGGTGGTAGTAAGGGGAAATTCAGTGACAGATGGGCTTTTTTTGGCATCCAGTAGGACTGCAATGGTAACTTGTATGTCAGGGACAAAAGTAATGGATGTGAGAAGATGTCTATCCAGGAATGTGGGGGAACAGACAGTAATTATGATCTGTGTTGGTACCAGCAACATAGGCATTACAAAAATGTAGGAAAGGTGTTTAGGAGTCTAACTTGGCTGCTTGGCAGAGACCACGGTCCAGGATCTCTATAGGATCATCTGTGTTTTTATCCCAAGTGCCAGGCAGAGATTTGAAGTCTCAATGTGTGGATGAGGCAAATGATATCAAGATGAGTACATGATATAAAGGTGACATTTAGTTATGTTAGGAACTGAGGAAACTTTCTGGACAAGAGGAAACTGTATAGGAAGGATGGACTATATCTTAATTATAATGGAGTCAGGCTGGTGACACTGAATTAGAAAGGTTACAGAGGAATATTGAAACTTAGAAATTGGGGGAAAGCTTAGAGGCCCAGAAGATCACCTGGTTTAAGCTGATGTGAAGAGTGTCCAATGCGCTCCTGGAAATTCTGAGAGAACTAAACAATGCACAAAAAATAAAGGAGATAAATTAGCTCACCTGTAATTCCAAATAATTCATATGTGCACTATTAAGTGATGAAGGGAGTGTAAAAGCTTTGAAGTATTTTTATTCCAGCCTAAGTTCTGAAAAGTAAGATAGAAGAATTAGAACATATCGCATTAAGTGACAGCTGCAAGCAGGCATTTTAGAAAGAGATAATTCAATGGCACATGATGTTACCAGGCTACCAACTTTACAGGAATCAAAGTAGTTTACACTGACAGGAGGGTGAAAGGAGCGGCTCTCTGTGTGTAAAATTACGTAAAGTGTAACAGGACAAGTTTTAAAGGAAAAGTGAAGTACTAGGGAATCCTTGTGGGTAGAATTCCCAGATTCTAATAATAAGATTTTATTGATTGTACTGTTCACACCAGGAAAGATAATAAACAGTGTTAAACAAAATCAGTCAAAGTGCAATTTTAAGGCAAGTAGCATAGGGGGAAATTTCACCTACTGTGTACAGGTCAATTGCATTTTTAAATGCAATAATTGGCTGTTTCTGAGTCAAACTACTCGGAACAACAAGAAAATATGCCGTTCTGGTTTAGATTGAGTGTTGCTCAACACCCAGTTCTGAGCTGCTCTGTTGTAGTTACCATACTACAATTAAGTTTAATGTTGGAGCAGGAGGCAACAGGCAAAACAAACCCAGTGCATGCGTCTTCAATTTTAAGAGTTGGAACTATACAAAAATGAGAAAAATTTTCAAAAACAATTTTCATCCTAAAAGAAGTAGTGCAAGAAAATGCAAGCCATCTGGAGGCTGTTAAAAATCCCTTTTATTAGAAGACTGAGTAAGCTGCAGTTCAAATAAGGAAAAAAAAAACAACAAAACACAAAAGGTTAATATAAAAAAAAAAAAAAGAAATGAAATACCAGAGTGAGAACAGGAAAGCCCACAAAATGTGGCAGGTGTCATGCTTGAGCTCATATGAAGAAGTTCTTTAAATACTTTAAAACCATGGAGCCAGATAGGTAGCTGGTGGTATTCTTTCATGACAAAAGAGCCAGAGGTGCAGCAGAGAAGTGAGGTGAATTCTCTGCATTGGCCTTTGCTGCTGTAGATATTGGAGAGATTCTCAGTGACCCATCCTTTTTAACAGAGCAGAGAAGCTAGCTCAATTTGAAGTAAATATATGAGTTATATTAGGTCTGATAGACAAGTTGCACCAAGTAAGGCTAGGATAGTATTCACTAGAGGACTCTGAAGGAATTCAGATGTGAAATTACTGACCTTGGTGTGCAGCCCAACATTACAAATAGCTGCTATACCAGAGGAGTGGAATATTGCCACTGCAATCCTATCTGCAAAAGGCCTCTAGTGGGCATACTGTCAGCTACAGAGCAATGAGACTGGTAGAATCTTTAAGAGCAAATATGAACGCATAGATAAATGCTGTCTGGGGGTCAGCATTGTTTCTGTAGAGGGAGGACCTGCCTTGCTAATGAGCTGTGTAACAATTCTGTGAATGTGGTAGAAAGAATGTGGATAAAGGGAATTGAGTGAATATAAAGAAGACAGTCAGTTACCATGGTGTGACTGATTAAACCCCAAGGCGTGGAATGCGATTCAATGAATAAACCTCTGTGATGGAAGAATACTCAGTGGAGATGGGCAAGGGTGATGTGCTCATAAAGCCCAGAGAATGATGCAAAGAAGCTGACTTCTATCTTCACTCAAAAGGGACTGGAGGGTGGGTTTTGTTTTGGATGAACAACAGTTGAGTGGATTAACTGGAAGAGTAAATGTCTCCCTGAGTTAGCCAGACCAGAATGGGGGGAGTGAATACGTGGCTCATTCCAACATTGAGTATAAAAACTAGCAAAAATATTTTTGAAGAGAGCCACAGTATTGCGCTGGTTTCAACCCACATATTCCTTTCCAGTGACTTGGGATGCCCAGCGTTGTGACAATAAACATATTTTAGACAAAACTGGTAATGGGAGTAACATTGGTGTTACAATTGAACTTTATACTGCAATTGATATATTTTGCTAAGCGTAACTTACACATGTATTGTGGTTTTGTTGTATTTTATATCACTCTGCTAAATCAGAAACCTCGTATAACATCAGATATCTTCAAGTAAGTAAACTTAACGTTAATCATTATACCTTCCACACATGGAATATCTAAAAAAACCTGGTCAGAGTATATTGAACTCTGGCACGTGGCTTTGGGAGAAGGCCTTTCTTGTATTGAAAGCTTGGTTAAAGGAGAGGAAGGGTAGGCTTAGCAATCACTTTTCGGGATAAGGGAGGGGAGATGGGACAGCAGTGGAGTCCCGCAGGGCTGGTGATGGAATTGGTTTTATTTAACTTCAGTAGTGACCTAGAAAAGAGAATGTACAATGAAACTTCCAAGCTTGCAGATGATAGACAGTAACCTCTGAAGTAAGCCAAAAAGTGTGCTGATGATAAGGAAGTCTAAAAGAACCTTATAAACTGAGGGGGAGGGGAGAAAATGTCAGCAGATGAGATTCCATGTAGATAATTGATCTAAGCAATTTAACTCAGGAGAGATCAATCTAAAGCATGTCTAAATGATGCTAAACTCAAAACTAAAAGTTATAACACAGCAAGGAGATTTTGGATTGGCAGTGCTGTGAAATGTTTTGTTCAGTGTACCATCTGCTACCCCTACAACAGTGCTCAATATTGGGGTGGTTTGAGGGAATGGAATGGATGAAAAAATGCCCAGGCCTGTGTGATCTTCCTAAATAGTATTTAGGAATACTGTGGAGACAGAATCTGGGCTACATGCTTACTAGGATGTGCACTTGTTTACTACATTTTTGATTACATTCAGATAATGTGCAGTCTTAGGTAGCAACTCAAGACCGATGGTAGTCTCCTTACACAGTAGCAGAAGTCCAAACCTTGCAATGCTGTTCCTTCATATCTTGAATTATGAGGTCATGTAACATGGTTGTTACATCTGAACTAAAAGCCATGCAGATAGTATGACACTTTCAGGTTTATGAACACCAGCATGAAATGTGGGCTTATCCTGACAATTATTTTATCACAGCGTAAAATTAGTTCCCATTTGTTATCCGAACCATTATGATTAACCAAATGTTCCTAGTCCATTCTGAATGTACTTATTTAAATCTGAATAAAAGATCATTTGTACATTTCCTTGGGCAAAGAGCATGCATACTTTACAGTTATTGCAGTTGACTTAATGAGTGGCTACTTGGTTGTATACTAAGTCCTCAGTGCCAAGCTGCTTTTCTGCAATAATAATCTTTGTGATATTTCATTAATATTCATTGTTAATTAACACCTAGGGAACAGAGAAGGAAATGTGCAGTCTAGCATGGTTTTTTCATCATTCAAGTTCATTAATTTAACATCATGTTTTTTCAACTGTTTTTCATAATATACCTATGAACAACCTGATAAAAGTTTTGTCAAAACATCCTAAAAACCTGTTCATACCCTCTCCATTGTGACAAGTCTTTTAAGAGTTTCCCTGTGTGATAGTCTACTAAGCTGTCGCACAGTATCACCTTTTTCTTGCATTTATGTCATACTAATGTTGCCGTATTTGTCACGGTCTAAGGGATATATTGTGGCAAAGTTTAAAGGGAAAGATTTTATCTTCTATTGGACTAGCTAATATGTCCAGAAAAAGCCAGCTTTCATGTATACCAGTTCTTCCTGACATAGGAAATCTTATTAGTATTTACAACACTTTTCCCCAAAATTTTTTTATCTATACTTGTGTGAAATACTCAACAGAGGAATGGAGAAAACAAACAAAAAACCAAACAAGAAGACAAACAAAAAAATCCAAACAAAACCCAACACCCCTTCTCTGCCTGCTTCCCCTCTGCAATTCCTTAGATTATCAGTTAAAAACACTTTCTTCCCCCAAAACAATATTCCCCTCATGTGACTATTAGTTTCATTTAAAAAACGTTAAAAAAAAATACATCGAAGCATTTGCAGTTCTTGTTGAAGGGTGAATCAGTAAAGCTCTCTGGAAAGAAAAATGATATAGAGGAAAGAATATTGAGAAAATGCCTTAAATTACAATACAGTATCTGTCGTCAAATGTGGTAGAATAGACTAGACTGGACTATTTCAGTTGGAAGGGACCTACAACAATCATCTAGTCCAACTGCCTGACCAAGTCAGGGCTGACCAAGATAAAGCATGTTATTAGAGGCATTGTCCAAATACCTCTTAAATACTGACAGGTTTGGGGCATTGACAACCTCTCTAGGAAGCCTATTCTGGTGTTTGACCACTCTCTTGGTAAAGAAATGCTTCCTAATGTCCAGTTTAAACCTCCCCTGGTGCAGCTTTGAACCATTCCCATGCATCCTATCACTGGGTACCAGGGAGAAGAGATCAGCACTTCCCCTATGCAGAAAGCTGTAGCGAGCAATGAGTTTACCCCTCAGCCTCGTTTTCTCCAAATTAGACAAGCCCAAAGTCCTTAGCCACTCCTCAGAGGACATTCCTTCCAGCCCTTTCACCAGCTCTGTTGCCCTCCTCCAGATGTGTTCAAGGACCTTCACACCCTTCTTAAATTGTGGGGCCCAGAACTGCACACAGTATTCAAGGTGAGGCCACACCAGTGCTGAATACAGAAGGATAATCACCTCTTTTGACCGGTTGGTTATATTATGTTTGCTGCACCCCAGGATGTGGTTTGCCCTCCTGGCTGCCAGGGCACACTGCTGACTCATGTTGAGCCTGCTGTTGACCAGCACCCCTGGATCCCTTTCTGCAGGGCTGCTCTCCAGCCATTCCTCTAACAATTTATACTTGTGCCCAGCATTACTCCATCCTAGGTACAGAATACAGCATTTTGACTTGTTAAATTTCATCCCATTAATCATAGCCCAGTGCTCCAATCTATCTAGATCCCTCTGCAGGGCATCTTGTCCCTCAACAGCACCTCCTAGTTTGGTATCATCAGCAAAGTTGCTAATGGTGTATTCGCCTCCTGCGTCCATATAATTGATAAATATATTGAACAGAACTGGCTGTAGCATTGAACCCTGAGGAACACTGCTGGTGACTCGTTGCCAGCCAGATGGAGCCCCATTCACTACAAGACGTTGAACATTGCTGTTCAGCCAGTTTTTCACCCAGCACAACATAAGTGCGCTTGTCCCACCGTTGCACAACTTGTCCGGAAGGATGCTGTGAGGGATGCTATCAAAAGCCTTGCTAAAATCCAGAAAAACTACATCCACTACCTTCCCTTCATCCACTTGGTGGGTGACCTTATCACAGGAGACAAATCCCCCACTAAATTTCAGGGAGTCATACTTCATCAGAAAATAACTGGTGCTATGCTATTAAAGGAGAAATCTCTTCATGTGCAAAGAACCAGCAAAGGACTTGTCTGTCTCCTTAGAATTTATTTTAAAATGAAAAAAATATAGCTTTAAAGAAAAAAAATAAATCAATCTTCTGGTGGTTCTCTGTAAAGACATGTATTTTATCCTTAAAGTATTGAAGAAAATACACCCTTCTGAGAAAAGGCAAAATTAGCATAAGTTTTGTTTATAAGTTGAGATCTGGTTAAAAATCTTGCTACGTTTATACGCTGCATTTCTGTTGCACAAAAGGTCAGCTGTTGTTTTGGCTGACATTCTTAATATAGTAATATTTCACAGCTGGTAATTTGCAGTCAGTAATAGCCAGATGGTGCTTTTTCTAAGGTGAATTTAGGGCGTTTTGAGCAGTTGTAGATGTGAGACTCACAACAGCAAAAAATCCCAGAGTATTCTAGGGCTCTGTCTTTCTGGATTCAATAGCATGTCTGATCACAGCCAAGATAAGGCATGTTTTACATGGTAGGCTGTAATAAGGGACCTATGATAATCAGGCATAACTAAATTGTTTTATTTCTGACCTCTGTCAGATTTAAACTTTGGCTCCTGGAGCTCATTGCTCTCCTGAGAATGCTTATTTTGAGATTTTCTGCAATTTTTGTAGCCATTTTGGCAGCCTTTATTTTAAATCACTGCCTCATTATGCAAGGTATCCCTGGTGCCAGTGCAAAACATTTTATATTACCAGACACTAATGTCATGCAATTTTGGAGAGCTGAAACAGGAGATAAAGGCATGGAGCTGAAAACATCTGTATCTTAAATAAAATTGGTCAAAAAAAAAAAAAGGCAGGGTGGGGTGACTAAGTGTTTACTTTGTGTGCATTTACCATATTCATACAGTAGGATTATGTAATCCTAATTTTAAGGAAACCTGCTTGTGAAGAATGAACTTTTGTTACCATATTAATTTCCAAGCCTGAAGTTTTTTAATGGGCAAGGGGGTGGTAAACAATGAGCTTCATGTATTTCTTGCCAGTTGGTTGCCTTTTCTGAACATTAGTTAAGGATTAGGCTTGACATGGTAATCTGCCTCCAGACTATATCAAGATTAGATCCATTTCAGAGTAAAGCAGACCCTGAAAGTAAGGAACCCCTCATGTCTCTATTCTTTAGGAACCTTGTCAAGATGTATATATATATTATTATTGTTGAAATGAGTCAAGTGAAAAATGTTGTTACTCTTGGATTTCAAGGAAAAAAATGCTCGTCCTGGTGAAATATATTACAGTCTTCAGAGGTTTTTTTTTGTCCAGTGAGCAACAAATTTACCAACATATATTTGTAAATTTTGCTTGCAATTGAGCTAATGATATGTTCAGTGGCAAGAAGACAGAACATTGGACTAAAGGGATCTGGTTGGTTATGGAGTCCAATCTCCCCCAGCTGTAGGCAACGAACCATGTGTATTCTCTTGCTTAGTGGGAGAATAGAAATACCAAGGAGAGAAAGTACTGCCATTTCATCTTAAACAGGACAGAAGTGAACAGATCAAGCAAAATATCTAAGCATAGGATTATGAAAATGATTTTTTTGTTTGTTTCTTCTTGAGCAGGTAAAACTGCACTGGAATTAATATTTAATGAAGCCTGGTGGGGAGTAAGGAAGACTGGTTATATCTAGTATATATATCTAATAGATATATCTAATATATCTATCTTATTGTTTAACTGAAAGACATGCTTTATAGCTGAATAAGAAGATATTTTTTTTTGGTCTTAAAATTGCTTAGTTGTATATATACATAATATCTGTGCATCTGTAACTTTTTTTTATAAAGGTGGAGGAACTTTCGAATTGTACTTTTGACCAAATGGGTGAAGGCTCTTAACTAGTGAGGGTTATTATCTGCCTGAGGAGACCACAATTCATGTCTGTTGTCACCCAAAAGACCTGAAGTTAGGATATTCGGTGTCCCCTTTTATATCAGCAGGGAGCACAACTCCGTAAAGTGGTGAGAGTGTACTTCATCTACCAACCCTTTCTGTGTAACCTTCCTAGAACATCTAGTGAAAAGCAAATGGTCAGATAGTAAAGGTCTAGTGCTCCATAAAGATTTTTAGTTTATGGTGCCTGCCTTCCTGGGAAAGAGGTAAGCCTAAGTGGTATAAGTCATGCAGCTGACTTTCCCCTGCATATTTTTCTAGAGGAAAAAAAGAGGGGGGCAGTGGGCATTTGGAAATGACTTACAAAAATGTTTATATAAGTATCCTAAAACGGATTAATTTTTTTTGTGAGTATCTGCTTTTAAGCAACCTTGTTTTCAGTGTTTCTTTCCTTTCTGATTTTGAACTTTAAGTAGTTATACCCAGAAGCTCTGGTTTTAGTAGTCACAGGAGCCTTCTGTTTGGAAAGTAAAGTAGAGCTCAATGATGAAGACAGACATTTAAAATCTGTATCAACAAATTCTTGCATGTATATAGATCCACAAAGGGAGGTTATTGCGTGATTGGGACCTAGAGAGATTCTCTTTTCTTGCAAGTTGGGTCAGTGGAAAGCTAGATGTACTCTTAGAGTGTCCCTAAATGAGTAATGATATATTTCAACATTCTGAGCTTCTTTTGAAAATTTAAGTGGCTGTAAGAGTTGTTTGGCGATGTGTAAGGGTATCTTTCCCATAAAAAATAATTTTCTAATAAATTGCCAAGTGTTGAAAAAACATATTCTTTCCTACACATAATATCATACTGAGATCTTATGTTCCCCTATTTTAGCATCTGATGAAATTATACTGTGTCATTTTGCAATGGATTGCTGGGGGAAGATGCCAATAATTCAGGTCATGTCATCCCAATTACACTCAGATGTCACCTGTGAGAGAGGAGAGACAAAAAAGTTGCTGGAAAACGTAATATTTCCCAGGGGGAAAGAAAATAGCATTGTTTTGTATGACACTTGTATTACTCCCCCCCACCCCACCCCTTCCCCTTCCATTTGTGTTTAGACACTGCTGAATGACTGTTTCCTGCAACATAGAGGCAGGAGGAAGAAATGCATGGCTGGAATACAAAGATTTATAAGCCAAAAACTACAGGGAACTTAGTGGTTCTGTAAGTAAATGTCTAGCCCAGTGGCACCCTAGTGAGGGTCAGACCTTTGAGGTGAAGTAGAATCAGAATGAAGTGAGTTATTCTACAGGATATGTAGGACAGAGAGAGATTACCAGCAGGAAAGGAACGTAATCTATTTGTACCTCCAGGACATTTGTTATAAATTTGATCCATTTATGCTTCTAAAAGGTTGTTTAAAACCCTAATTAGCAACAGGAAACCAGAAGGGCTTGAAGTGCAATCTATTGTTTTGTTTAATGTGGAATGTGGTGAATCTTGCCCAAAGCCTCAAAGACAGCTATAAGAAAGCTGCTTGTTCTCTGTATAATAAAGTGAAATGTGTGTTGCCCTTAACCTTAGCTTTTCCCCCAAGTCTTTAACTTAAAGAACTAATTTGAACACGGCAGAATTCATTCATTTTACCTAACTATAGCCTAGGAGGAATTTGGGCAAAATTGCTAATATCTGTGTCTCTAAATGTGGAGTTGCTATTTGTACCAAGATTGCCTGAGCAGAACTACTCTTTGAAACTGCATTCTGTGAGACTTACATTTGTTAACTAGAGAGGGCAAAATGCATTGAGAGGATAACACAAGTTAACATATACTTTAATCTTAAATAAAAGTAACAGTACTACCTGGATGTAAAAACTAACTGTGACTAATCAGCAGACTTGGGAGGATTTTATATACTTATTTTTCACAAATGTTTGGTTAAGAAATCGGAAGGAGGGAGGAGAGTGCAAAATACAAGTTGTTAGTATAGAGTAATTGAAATTTTATTACTGCTTTATTGAACTGGCCAACTATAAAATCATAGAATCATAGGGTTGGAAGGGACCTCTGGAGATCATCTAGTCCAACCCCCCTGCCACAGCAGGGTCACCTTAGAGCAGGTTGCACAGGAACACGTCCAGGTGGGTTTTGAATGTCTCCAGAGACGGAGACTCCACCACCTCTCTGGGCAGCCTGTGCCAGTGCTCTGCCACCCTCAAAGTAAAGAAGTTCCTCCTCATGTTTAGGTGGAACTTCCTGTGCTCAAGTTTGTGCCCATTGCCTCTTGTCCTGTCACTGGGCACCACTGAAAAGAGCCTGGCCCCATCCCCCTGACACCTACCCTTTAAGTATTTAGAAGTGTTGATAAAGTCCCTNTTTTAAGTAGTCCATCATTATTATGTTCCAAACTAGTGAAGAGAAAACCAAGAAATTAAGTTCATAATGGTAACTCATTTTAAAAAACAATACAGATTGTATCCAATATAACTCAAGTTAATGCTCAACCAGGTTCTTTCACACAAAACCAATCCTTACTTCAACTTCATCAGGACCAGTTACAAAGCTTTATTATTTTTGGTAGTGATAGTAGTAACCATAGCAGTAAAAAAACAGCTTCAGTAATTTAAATGGCATTTCAAGCATTTTAAAAGCACAGTTTACTTTTTACATTATTGAAAATTCATTAGTTGTTCATTTTGTATTGCTTGAGAAAAGCTTTAAGAGTAGTTTTCTAAGATTGTAACTCAACATATGACTTAGATGGTGTTATCAAAGTACAAGCATATTCTAATATTAGTCTTTACACTGTATCCTTTAAATTCACATGGCTTTACAGAAAGGCTTTCAAATGTGCACAATAGCACAATACATTTACATAGCCATACATATATATATATATATTTATATATAATAATTTTCAATATACATAAATCATTTCAGAGAAAACGTGTCCGCAAATGATCCTAAGTGAATGCAAGAAATACACAAGTGGAACTGCATTGGAAGTTAGAAAAGGATTTGAAGTTTCAAGCTCTATGCATAGATGAAACTTATTTTAACCTTTGCAAAACTTGTGCATGCTATTTGCATTATTTATATATTTATTTTGTCCCCTACAATTTCTCTGTGTTGCTGTAATCCCAGCTGCAGCAGTGCTGCAATGTGAAAACAAGATATAAAAATAGATTTTCTTCTTGGTGAAGGCAACATGCTAAATTTCATTGTTCAACCTTTTTAGAAATTAGAAAAGAAACTGACTGTTTGAGAGAGGTTACACATATACTTTCTAAAAGGAGAAGATTTTTTTAAAGTTATAGTTAAACAGGAAGAGGCCATGTTTTTAATCGTTAGTTTAAGGTATTGGATGATACACTAGGCTGACTTCAAGTCACTGGGGTTCAACGTTTGAACACGATATTCTTCATGTTGTAGTATCTCTAATTCAGATCAGTATGTGGGCACTAATAATGAGATTCTTTAAAATCCTTTCTTTAGTGCTGTTTCTGTAATAGTTTGTTGTTTTTTCCCTCATCTTATTAATTAAAACGCTGACAGAGGTAACAGGAAGACATGATTATTTCAGATCTTCACAGAATTTTCATCTGGAAATATTTCTGCTGAAACAACTGTCACCAGCTTGATTTTCTTTTTTCTTTTTTTTTTTTTTGGTGGGGTGTAGAGGGGACAGGATTTGTTCTCTCTTCAGCTTCCTACTTGTTTCTGAGACATCGGTGATCACGCTATCATGCCCCTATTTGAAAAAGCATGTTTATTTTACCAAAGCTGTCTGTCATCTTTTACTTATTTGCCAATGGACCTCTGATCCATCAGCATATTCCTGCAACAGGATGTTAAAGTTTTCATCTGTACAAACCAAAATGTTACTGTATTTGCACAGAATCAGCTTTCCCCCACTCTAGATTGCTGTTTCCTTTAGAAGTCTAGACAGCATTTGTATATTGATAATCAGAAAGGTCTGCGAGTTAATTGAAAACTGATAAATGACAAATTTCTTAAATGTGGGAGTAGGTCAAAACAAACCAGTCAGAAATGCTGTAGCTGGCACATCAAGAAGTGCCAAAGGAAACAATTTTCAGTACTCAATAGCGAGTCTTGATTTTTTTCAAAACCTAGGAGTAATGCTGGATTTTTTTGACAGAACACCCCCCACCATCACCAGCCCATGTATCCAACTACTTACCCTTTCAAAGACACAGATGATATAATAACACATAATATTCCTTGAAACAAAAGCATTCTCTGTGAAGTTGTCCTATGCAAGCTGTCAAACAGTCTTTGATGAATTAGAGGAAATATTTCTTTGCTGATGTTTGTAAGTATTTTGTCTCATGTATCTGAACAGCCCTTGCTCAGGGAAATATGAAAGGCAGTATTCATAAATATATATATATTTAATTCTTTACTGTATTTTGACAGTCTGAGTATGTGCTAGAGATGGTAGTCAGGCTTTCCTCATTTTTATTCC
>VWZL01004990.1:8855-37983 GCA_013396915.1 Stercorarius parasiticus | reverse complement strand
CCCCCCCCAGGAAAGATAATTTAGATTTCCTTAACATAAGGATCGTTTTTGAGGAAGAAAGATAACTTAGGATTCCTTAACATAAGGCTTGTTTCTGTGAAAGAAGAAAAGATCATGATAGTTTGCTAGCAACATTGTTGAGGTACTTTCTGTCATTTGGTGTGGCAAGACTTTTTTTTTTCCCTTGACACACTTTTGTCACTCTGAAGTTGGATTGTTTTAAACCAACTGCATTACATTTTTGACAATAAGTTAAAAAGTAGTTCAGTGCTCTGTTCATTTGCATGTATCTGTTGGTGAAACTGAAGATGTTGGGTTTGCCTTTTAAAAATTATGCCACTTTATCATAGTTTGAGATACACATAATTTTCTTCATATCATAGCATATGTGGTCATCTACTTGGAGCTATTTATCCATCAACACCACATCTCAGTCCAGATAATAGTGAGCTAACTGATACTTCATACTCATTTTTATTTCCAAATGACAAAATGAAGATGGTTAAGAACTTTATGATACTGTTGGGTTTTTTTCTTTGTTCCCCTTTTTTTGTTTTTCCAGGTTTTAATGGAGAGATATCCCTTAGTAGTGTCTGAAAATACTCTAAAAGTGAGCAGTTTATCCAAGGACTATAGAAAATATTGTCTGTAAAATAATACTAACTATAAGGTTGCCTTGAAAAAACCTTTTGGAAAGCCTGTTCAATAGCAGGGGAACTGATAAGGTACAGGGAGCCACAAGACCTGATCAAACCCTTTAAAGAGGGTAGACTTTCAAACTCTCCACTGCTTGTCCACCCTCTAGCTTTATCTGCAGATACGCTGAATAATGGAAGCTGCTTTTTAAATTTGTTCTCTCCTACGTAGCTCATCTTTGTAGCTGTTGACACATACCTGCTTTAAAAAGTATTATATAAAGCGTTTAAATAAGAAACAAATTTTGATCAGCAAAAACTTGATGAATGTTTACTAGTTCTTTACAGCCTTGTGTCAAAGAAATAAAAGCAGAGAAAATGGTTTGTATAATCCAAACACTGAGGCACTGAACAGTAAGGAATGCTTTTGGTAAACTTTCAGCTGAGTTTTTGGAAATTTCTCCAGTAGAGAAACAATCAAAGAGCTGGGTTTTTTTTTGTGGGCAGGACTTATAACATTGGCCTTTCTCAATGTGGGAAGGAGTCGGTTCAAGGGTTAGGCACTTCTAAACTTGAAGCACCACTTCTGAAAATTCAATAAGCAATTTTGTTAACCTAGGTTTTAAACATGCACATCTGTGCCATAGCTCTTTTGTACTCTAGGGGCTCTAATTATGAAGCATTGGGGAACCCACATGTAACTTATGAATTCAGAACTATTCAGTACTATGTGGATACTGTGACTCCTGAAATTCATTGGCTCATCCATCTGATAGGCTTTACCTTGTGTCATGTCCTGCTTATAGGACAAAATGAAAGACAACATTAACTGGGAACATACTTGGCTTTGTTATAAAACATGCTTGCCAAACTGAATGAATAGAATAATGGTAATCTTCCAAGATTTCCTGTATGGAGTGGCATTCGTAAAGCTGAAATTTGTCAGGAGAGAGGAACTGCAAAGAGGAGTTTGTAACTGCTGTCAAACTTTGACACGTGCCATCTGAGGTAGTAAACCTTTGATATCCAAACCTGAACCGACTTTAAAAAAAGTAATTTTCAAGAATAGAAAAGAAATGTTGAAGGCTGCTTTGAAAAAGGGAGCCTTAGACACAGAAAGGACTAAGTGTACAAATGGTACTTAAATTGTTTAAGTGTTTCTTTTTTTATGTACGAAATGAGGTTGCACTTGAATGACATGTTTTTGCTATGATCACCAAACTCTGTTTCTAGACATAAACATATATTTGCTGTTGTCCCTTGGTAAGCCTTTTGCACTTCTCTGTGTACTTTTCGAATGTCAAGAATTAAGCAGAAAATGTAAGAATTTGGAGGGTGAGGGGGAAGTTGAAATGGAAGATTAAAATGAGTGATGAAATTTAAGAGGGGGGATGGGTGCTATTAAAGCAGATAGCAGAGAGAAGTCTGCAATGCCTGAATGCCCTGGCATTGCGCAGAGTGAGGAGTATGTGGGGGAAACTACCTGATGAACACCAAGGTCAGAGGAGGAGGGGGGAGGAACCTTATTTCCCCTTAGTTCTGTTGAGGATGGAGAGTGAGCGAGTGGCTGGGTTAGTGTTGGGCAACCAGCCAAAGTCAACATACCACACAAGGAATTGGATGAATCATCCATCCTTAAACCTGAATCTTACATGCGGCCCTCCTTCTGCCAAGGAAGTGCAGGGTAGGTAGCCTCAGCTGGATGAAGCATAGTACAGTGCTTGGATTCACGTATACAACAGGAGCAGTGACAATGAAGCTGTAAGGTAGCCTGGTTGTTTTATTAAAAAAAAAATAATAAAATATTTCAGTGGCATTTTGCAACATTATTACACCACCACGCTCAGTTTTAATGCTATTTCCTTGCTAAGTAGTAGGGAAAAAATAAACAGACTAGAGGTAAAATTTGCATCCTTATGGTAGTTGATGAGGCATAGTTAGGTGCAGTGCAAATTGCCCAAAGGCCTACAATATCTACTACATCATACAATATAATCTAAGTATAAAATCCAGATGCACTGGGAGGCTTATATAATATTATTTCATGCATAATTTCCTGTTTCCTGCTGTTTTGTTTTCCCACTTTCCTGAGACTAGCTATTAGGTTTATTATGAATTATTGGTTTAATATCTACTGTGTATTTAATAGAAAAGAAAGAAGTCTGTTACTTTCACATTTCTATCTCCACTATAGTTGCAATAGGATTTTATGAAAATTTTTTTTCATCATGATATTGCAGTATTTGCAGTTGTTTCTCTTCTTGTTCTTTTCAACTTTTGTTTATAAACAAGTGGTTTGCTCAGCATCAAAATACTCTACTTATTCCACTACTTTAATTTTCAAATTCTTGCTGAGAACTGCAAAGGAAAATTCAGCTTTCTCTATGGTTTGTGGAAGGAATTATTCCTTTTCAATTTTTATGCAGGAGGCTATATTGTGGCATTACTTGAGAAGTAAAGGCAGTATAGAAGAGTTAATTAAATGTATCTAACTTGATGTATGTTGTAAACTGTTGTCAAAAAAAACTGTTTAGAATGGTTTAGTCAATGATTCCTCCCCAAAGTGTTGAAATCCTACATGCCTCTGTGAAAGGGTAGAAATAGGCATTCATTGTTACTTTGTGTGACTAATGTTGAGGCATTTCAGAAAGGTACCTGCATTCAAACATGTGATTAAGGAACTATTAGCATGACGAAAGTCTCTGAAATGTAGAGCTGAAGGAGTCTTGTATTGCAGTGGTTGCTGTTAGCTTTCTTCCCTTCAAAACAGTTTTCATAGTTTGCTTGCTGTTTGTGGATTTAGAAACACTGTTACTGCTCCCTGACTTTTGAAAAATGTCTTGGGTAAAAGCAGAATGTCTGTAAAATGAGTGACAGGGGACTTGAAGTGAGACGAAGTATTGAAACTTTTTAAAAAGTGTTTTTTCAGACTTCAGTAGTTAAATGGGACTGGCTTTTCTGGAGTCATACTTTTTTCACTCTACTGATGTCCTAGTTCCACTATTGTCCTATCGGTACAATTCTCACATTTTAAGGCAAGCAATCAATAGAATTATTAATAATATATTAAAAAACCAAAAAACCCCCTCTGTTTTGACAAACTTTGTCAAGCTTTGTCTTCATACCTCATGAAGATCATTTTGCTTGAAAATAGACTATGGCATCTTTGAAAGACTGTTGAAGGTGTTCGACTTTTCCTCCTACTTCTGTTACTTCAGCCCTTCCTGTTACACTGTCTCATTCCTCTTTTTCTTTTGAGCTGGACTTCATATTTCCCCCAGATGTCTCTTTCTCTTTATTCAGTGTCTTATGCACTCTGCCTGTGACTTTCCTACCTTTATCAACCGTGAGTTCTGTTACAATATCAAAGTGCCATTAACAAAGCTGTCTGTTTCCTTGATCTTGTATCTTTCATTGATACTCAACCATAGATTGGGGGTTTGCTTTAAATCCCCAAGGTCACTGCAAAGAATGGAGCTGCACTCCTGTTGTTGTTTTTCTTTTATCTTAATATTTGATCTTGTACTGTGAGGTCTTTGGAGGGGGGACCCTCTTACTTGTTTGAAATGCGCTGTAGCACGTAGCTGTGGCACTGATGCAAATGAATGGTGAAATATTTGTACTCTCTAGAAGGCTACTTTAAAGCATTAGGATCCACTGAAGCTCAGAATAAGGGAGGGCTGATTATATTCAAGTGTGTTAACTGTGCAGAAATGTGAGTAGGGAAAACTTAGGCAGCTTGCTTGGCATAAGCAAATTACATTGTTGACAACACAGAAACTAAATGTGAAAGGTTATACTGACCTTGTTGTTTAGAAATTAAATTACAGATGGGACATCTTTGTTAATGTAGAGTCGTAAGCTACGATTACTATTTGTTAGTAATGAAGAGTTAAACAGATTGGTAACAATAAACATTATAACAAGTAATGGAATTTTCTGATGCAATTCCAACAATATGATTTGAGACCAACAGCAATCATAGCTAGCTATAGTAATGAATACAGTTAAATGATGCTTTACAATCAATATGCGCAATTGATAAGTCATCAAGACTTGTTAAAAAAGGTACTTTCCTTAGTTACGTTTCTGGATTTCATGCAACCTTCCCTCTGCCATGAAATATTCAAGTGTACGCTTGTTTTGATTTGGACAAGAAACGAATGTTAGCTCTATCTCTGGAATTCTGATTAAGTAAACCTGCAATCTTTTCTTTATATGAGCGTTAACATGACCAGTAAAAACAAATAGAAATAAAGAATGCTATTGTCACCTGACTATTAATCCACTTTGGCAACAGGTAAAGGAAAGAAAACAAAAAAAAAAAGTTGCCTATGGTTTAGTTAATGTACTAATGAATAAAAACTAAGCTGAGCTAATTATGGGATCATGTGCTCCAGTCTCTGATCCTTTCAGTGGTCAGGGTGGAACTTCCCTACCTGCTGTTGGGCATTTCCCTGTACTGACGTTCATATCTTACAGGTAGAGCAAGGACTTTTCAGATACGCTTCTGTCTCGTTACACTTAAAGGAATTTCCTAGGACATGGAAGTACGATTTATTCATCCCTCAGTGAATCTAAGTGCATAAATTGCATTTTAAGGAAATATCTAATTTTCAGTGAGAGCAAATATAAATATTGTCTCTATTTATCTATTGTAGGTTGGGGTGTTTATTGTTTGGTTGGTTTTTTTTTTGTAAGAAACATTCTGTGCAATATTTTTCATAAGTTTTCACCAGATTAGTAAACGGTCATGTTATACGCTGATTAAATTTAAAAGTTTGCATGGGAGAGGATGTCCCATGGCTGCTAGTCCTTTCCATACTAAAGTAATAAGTTTCTGTATTGAACTATCTAGAAGGAAGGAAATGCTCATTCCCCTGTTTTTTTGGTTTTGTTTTTTTTTTTTTCTTAATCCTTCCCATGTGGCTTCAATATTCTTTACTTTCTATTGTTATTCTATTATTATCATGTAATGTATGTGTATCTAGTGTATCTACAGTGTATTTTTTAATTCCGGTTTTGTATTTTGCTGTAACTGAATGAGAACCTGATCATTATATGTTGTCTTGCTAATAGTACCTAGTTATTTTGTTTATGTCAATAAAGATTGATGTAAAACCTGATGTAGTCAGAGACAGCAAGGTTATATATTGCATTACAATTTTCAATCTTACCTATTTTTGTGTCTGGCTGCTGCACTAAGGAAAGACTTTGAAGAAGATCTAAACCTTCTTCTGTTCAGTCCCTCTCCTTCCACAACCATCTAAATATTCTGTCTGTTTCCACATCCTTTTGTTACTTTTGGTAATAAAATCAGTACTAGAACTATTCACGTGAGCAAAGGTGTATAGGCTGACATGTTTGCTGGTCTGTGCAACTGTCTAGGAAACAACTTTCAGCTGAAATAGTTTAAGTAAATAAAATCAAATTTTAATTTTCTCCAACAATAAGTGTTGTTTTTTCCTCTTTCTTGTAAAAGCTAGGCTTACAGCAGAATAAAGTTGATGTATATAATGCAAATATTTTGGAAATCAGAAGAATGGATGCTGGTTTACAATGGTTTCTGGATTTGAAATTGCAACCCGCTTCAAAGGTTCCTAAATGAATTTTCAGTCCCTTCAAGAATTGCTTTTCACTTCTGTAGCATCTTCAATAACGTAATTATCAATTCTTTTTCAATGGCTTGAATGTTACTAAATCATAGACCTGAGTTTTGCAAAGTGAGGATTTGGTGTCTGCTTCTTTTTGTATACATTGTATATATAAGCTCATACCTCAGAAGTAGGGGGAAAAAAACCAAACCCTAATTGGGAGACCAGGGTGACAGTCTGGAAAGTGCCAAAAGTATTGTTACATCTTCATCTCTTACATACCATTCATGATGTTCCTGAAATATAAGTACTGACACTTTTTTCCAGAGTGCTCTGTAAAAATTGTGAGCTGTGAAATGAAGTGCTTACAGAGAACATAAACTCTTTCAATAAATTGTCAGAGTTTATAAACTTCATAAACTCCCTGAATCAGCCCATATTCTAATTCATATTGATGTTTTATATGTAAGTTATGAAATCTATTGTCATAAATGGGCTTTTGCAGTATTCAAAATCTCAGACTACTTTGAGGAATCATAGAATCACCTAGGTTGGAAGGGGGCTTTCAGATCATCTAGTCCAACCATCAACCTAACTCTGACAAAAACCACCACTAAACCATATCTCTAAGCACTATGTCTACCCGTCTTTTAAATACCTCCAGGGATGGTGCCTCAACCACTTCCCTGGGCAGCCTGTTCCAATGCTTAATAACCCTGTCAGTGTAAAAATTCTTCATAATATCCAATCTAAACCTTCCCTGGCACAACTTGAGGCCATTTCCTCTTGTCCTATCGCCTGTTACTTGGGAGAAGAGACAAACCCCCACCTCTCTACAACCTCCTTTCAGGTAGTTGTAGAAAGCAATAAGCATAATCATAGATCTTACTGTTCAGGCAGCTTGCAGTAACAGGAAGCAGTGCACGCAGACTTTGTAAGCTATTTTTAATGTAATGCAATCAACACATAAAAGATGAGTGAGCAGGAGCTTCTTAGGATCTGTAATCCATACAGGGATACCTTGATATTTACTGACAAACTACTAAAGTACTTTCAACATATCTGGTATTTCCTTTCTATATGTATATGTCTAAATATGTGAAAGGACTTGGTGTCTGAACTGAGTTTTAGACGTCTTAATTTTATTTAAGTCCAGAACTTGAATATTCAAAATTTTTCCAACTACTGAAAACCTGTGAGCATTTTCATATCCATAATCATTTTTATAAGTAAAACTTTCTTTGTCTGCGGCTCTAGAAGCATCTTAGTCCTGATGCTGTCAAGCAGCTTGGCTCCAATTTCATGCCCAAACCCTAGATTGTGGGGGAAATGTATTTTTCCACTTATTCTCCAGCCTCCTGTGACTTTCTCTAGAAAGACAGAAACTAGTTCTCTGCTGTGCAGAAAGACAGGCCATAGGCTTCTACTGTTAAGACGGCAAGTTTAGCACTGACACTTTTACATGGTAGAATTGTCTGCGGGTGCTACAAAACATGGGGACGAAGCCTGGGAGAGGGATGTCTTTTAAGATCTCTTTCTTTCCAGAGCATTTCCTGCAGCTAGATTAGGTTATACCTGGCCAGCTATCAGAGTTAGTGTTCTTTTGAGTGACTTCAAAACCTCAAGTCTTCCCTGGAAGTCCCACTTTGGTCCCCAATGCCTTAAGGCCAGACGTTCCAGATAGCTGTGACAGTAACTTTATAGTATAGCTTTAGTCCTCTTTCTTTGAAGTTTCTAATGCTAATTGCAGAGTTGAGAATTGAGTAGTTTAAAGTAGTTTAATTGAGTAGTTTTAACTGAGATTTTGGGACAGGCTGAAATCAGTGGGGAATATAGTGACCTCTATAGCCAGAAATGTAATCTACTTCTAGTGATCTGCTGGCAAAGGAAGGTTTTTATCCTCAGAGACTGTTCTGCACCGTGTGGTGTTAGCGAGAGATGGGCCAACAGAAAAAGCTTAATAAAATAGTGTTTTTAATAAGATAGGAACAAAAGAAGACTATATATAGGTAATGAATCCATGTCCCTTCAGATTCTGGGCACCCCATGTTTGTGCATCATCAAATAGACCATGGATGGATTTCCTACAGCAAGCTGCAGGGATTCTGTCCAAGGAGAGAGACTGAGGGGTTCCTCCTTTCTGATATTTGAACTACTGTATTTAATTTTCTTACAAGAAAACAACTCCATTCATTACGGATGCTCTCGTGAGGACTTCTGCTGCACTTATAGATAAAGGTGGGGCCATGCAGGTGGTATAATTGCAGGTACAGAGTGGAAGCTGCTGGCAGGCTCCTCTGTTACCATGAGCTGGCTGAGTTTGCCTTGCAGCCAAGGCATTATGCAGCACAGCCTGAAGGCCACGCTGGGCATGCAGCGCAGCACAGGTCTGCACGTACTCAGGTTGGCTGTGGTGTGGATCACCGACTCCTTGAAGTACAATTGCCTCCCAGTCAGAATCATTTCATTGCACCCCTTGAATCCATATAGATGTTCCAACCTATTACAAGTTATAGATTATATTAGGAAGCTGTTCAATTAACAGAAAGTTTCCTGACAGTCTGGGATGTTATCTCCATCATAACACCCACCAGCACAGCACAGGCTGGCATAGGGCATGCCAGTGGGTTCCCCTACAGCGACTGCTCATGCTAACATACGGGCTGCTCGAGCCCTAAGTATGAGGATCAATAGAGAAAACATGGTCTGCTCAAGGTCACTAACTCCTCAATGCAGTGTCTACTGCAAGGCTCCCAATACAGAGAGCAAGGAAAATATCAAGAGTGGCAAGCTAACCTCAAAAATCTTTCCTTTGCTTTCCATTTTTATAAAGGTAATTGTTAATCCAGAAATGACCTGCAAGTTTACTGATAGGCACACAAAAATACAGGCAATACATACAAAAAATAAATAAGTCCACTTTTTCATAAGGCAGCTAACTTAGCCCCATAAAAGAGTGGAAACTCAATCCATGACACCTTTCACTGCTTAATAATCTAACCTGCTTTATTATTTCTATTTTTATACTTTCTAGTTTATTTTTATTTTCTTCCCCAAATCCATGAAATTATCTAATTGGGAGCTAGGTGAAACCTTTATTGATCTTTTAATTTCTTTTGCGTTGCCAGTGTGGCACATCAGATGAGATATTAAAAGTGTCGAATTTCAAGGGCAATTTTATGATGCTTAATAGTCTTTCCGGTGGTTAACCACAGCACCCTTTCATTAACAAACAAGCAATCATCGTTTTCTTTTTTTTTTTTTCTTCAGTCATTAAGATGGTAAATGAAATAAATAGCTTGTTAATGCTGGATTGTGGGAGCTTCTTGAGACCTAGTGTGCTGAAAAGAACAGATTAATGCTCTTACCGCTGTTTTTGTGTGTAGCTCACAAATGATACACTTGAATCTGATTTGCTGCAAAGCAGTGCAGATTCATGTAAAATAAGCCATACGGATAAGAGACAAGCACTGAAAATAAAAATAAATTTGTAAAAAGGTTTTGTATGGCCTCTAAAAAGGCAAGAGAATTTGCATTACCCCATACGTTCCAGCTTTTAAAAAAGATAACTCCATGCTCAGCCCATCAGTCAAACTCATTGAAAAGGCAAGAACCATTTATCTGGGAAATGTATGTGACAATAAAATTCTAGAGTTGTAATTACAATTGGCAGATTCAAGTCTGCTATTGGTGGCAGCAGTCTTACTAAGGGAAAAAAGATACATAATTTTTGTAATGTTCTATTGTGCATCAGGCTGTATTAATCTTGAACATCGTGTGCTTCACTGGAGATGGAAGGAAACAGCATAAAAATTGGTGTTGTAATTTGTTAAAATAATCAAATTCATTATTTGTTTTAAGGGAAATAAAAAGAACCTGGAAACAAAAGGAACAGGGAAAGAGAATTATTGATTTGCATTATGGAAACCACTTCAAGCAGACACTGGAAATCTTTCAAGGATTGTGTGCTGGCTTGTATTTTCCTTTCCCAAAGTGGAGGTTAAGCATGCTACTTGAAATTCCCTGGGGACTGAAGCTGTAACCCCTCAAAAGGGCAAGATGTTACTGCTAAGGATTTTTCTTTCTTCTGTGGATCCTTTGTTGTCTTTGCTGCTGCATCTCTCTAAGCCTAAACTCAGCAGGACCCTGACGTTCTCCACATACTGTCCTCGTGATGCTGCATGTCTCTCTCTACCCTGTTCCGAATGTGTCCTGTACTCAAAATTGTTAATTCTGATTGGGAACTTTTATCCAAGATTGTGCTTATGTGACACTGTTGTAATATAGAATAAAACAGCGGCCCTGGAAGAGTTTAGTCTGTGTGTTTGAGGCAGCATAAACAGGGAATGAAATTCATAAGGGAATTAAATCCTTTGCTCAAGACTGCGTTAACATATCAAGGGAGCCCTGAAGAGGGCCTAATATCTCCTATTGGTCCACCCCAGTGCTTCACTGGCTGCACGTGGGTTTCTCCAACTCTATTCACAAGCTGAAGTAAGTGTCTAGCCCCAGCAGTGGTGTGAACACTCCTTATGCATCTGGTCTTGTACATGGCTTCGGCAGCTCTGCTTCACATCTGTCATTAATTGATGCTAGTAGCTTTGTTGAGATATTTACAGTTCCTTTCCCCTGTATGCTGTCTGTTTCTGTGTTTTTACTTAAAGAAGTTTATTGCCAATTCAGAGATCCGAGTAGTTATAATCTCAGTATGCTCAACTTTACCCAACTAGCATGAACCGAATTTCTTTATTTCTTCTTGAAAGAAAAAGATACTGAAAATTAATTGGCCTTTGTAATGACTGATTGCTAACTGAGATGACTTGATTTTAATCATAGTAGTAGATGCTAACATGGATTTTTTTTTTAATTCAACTGAAAATTAAAAAAGAAACATGGCGCTTCACTGAAGAAAGATACTTTGAGCTTGAAGTTTCTTGCTTTTTCATTGTCTGTGTTGCAAGTCTTCTCTTAGGCTGTTTTGATGTCCTTACAGGTTGCCTGTCTGTATGTATCCCTGTAGCGATTTTCATTTACTGCATTCTTTTGGCTGCTTTTTCCACAAGTATCACACGCCTGGTCAAGCTGTGGACGTTTGCTGAGTTCACAAGTCCCATTGCCATTTGGGGCACTATTAGAGAAGATTGTGTGCTGTCTCTTGCGGGCTTTTTGAAAAGACAAGAAAATCCACTTTCATGCTATTGAAGGCCTTTATTCATAATTCATTTGCTGTCTTTATGCACCGTTTTTGCACCCAACTAAATGAGAAAGAATAATATTTTTTTTTGGGGGGGGGGGGGGAGCCTTGATTCTTATTGGGAGGGGACATATTTGTCACTCTTTTGGTAGGGAAAAAAAAACCAACAACAACAAAAAAACCACATCTTTCTCTACTGCTTTCCTCCTTCATCTGTCTTCCTGTTGTAATCTTTCAAATTGTATTTTTCCCAAAGGGAAAGAGAAGAGTGTTGCAGTTGAGCTCAGTCAATTCCTTTCCTCCCACTCCGGTCTCACTTTCAGCCTGTGTACATCACAAAGTACGTTAGTCCTGTTGCTTTTATTAACTCATGTTTCAGTAGCTCTTGAATCTCATTCGGAGCCAACTCTGATCATATCTAAGGCTTGTGGTTTGTTTGTCGCCTTTTGGGGTTTTTTTTTATCCCTTCTCAGCTGTTTTTGTCTGGCTCCCTATTCATCAGAAAACTGTTTGGGACTCTCAAGCTCATGATGAAAAGTGAGCTGTGCAGGCAAACAGCATTAATCTTGTGACCTTTAGGGTTTTATTCATCACAATTCTAAATTCTGGCAAACATTCTTCTGCACACTATAATGAATAATTATTAGTTATAGATCTTGAAATTCAGTGATGAAACAGCCCAATGATTTCAGAATGTGGATGGTTGTGATCTTTTCTGGGTTGTGGCTATGCCTTCTTTATGTAAGGGAATGATGGAGGGGAAAAATCCTTCCTCTCCTCCTCAAAGTAGCAACATTCTAGAAAGAAAGTAACCATCTCAATTTGAAAAGTATATCTTAAAGTGATAATGGGAAGACGAGTGCTGCTCGGGTCTAGAGGGATGCACATAAATGGCCTTCATGTGGCATGAAAAGTAGCGTGTAATTTAAAGGCATTCAAGGACTTGAATTCAGAAGTTTTCCCGTTACCTAAGGTTCACTGTTTGTGCTAGGCTGATCTTCAGGAGGAAATGCTCAACAGTTTGAAACACAACATGTCCAGAAAATGCCCCCATAGTCACATCCTGGTACGCCCTTGGGGAGACTAAGAACTTGTTACTGAGAAAGCATGTATAATAGGATACTTCACTTTTGTGTTATTTTGAAATGTATTACTAAAGAACATAGGGGATTTTAGTTCTTAAATTCTTGAAAATATTCAAATGTACAAGAAATTGTGTGTCGTATATCTATATTGGGTATTTCCTATTTCTAGAGTAGATGTCGGAGTCTTCAGGGAAAATTAGGGATGAAAGACGAGCCTAATTTTTTTTTCTAGTTCTTTCATAGCTTCCAGTTATAAAGTATCTGTCTTCTAAGGCTCTTGTAGCAGATAGCTATAATAGTTGTGGCTTTAATAGGTTGGAGTGTGTCTCCATTGTAAAGCTATGTTTGAGCTATTATTGGGAATGTAATTATTGTTAAACTGGAAAGACAATTTTTTTTGTTTGCACCAAATGCTGGTAACTCAAAGAATTCAGTTCCTTCTTTACTTTTGTCTTTGTAGTGGGACAGTTTTTTCCCTTTATGTTTTTTCTCCGTCTTCTGTGCACTGTCTCCTCTCTTAGTGCTATACTTAAAGTAAGCCTAGTTCTTTACAGCACAGTGAGTAGGTTGGTTCAGGTTGAACTGAAAAGTGCTTGCACAAAACTGTATTTTTATGAGTGTGATGAATTCCGTGAATGTCAACTTCTTTGGGATTAAACTCTGCCTTTTCAGTTCAACCCATTTTTAGAACGGTTTAAAGAAAATAATAATATTCAGACCCAAAATTTAAGCAAATATAAAAAGATGCAAATAGGTAAATTTTTTTTTTAATCAGAGCCATAACACAATATATATGATCACTCAAAACTCTTTCCTTGTCATCCAGTAAAGTGTTACACTTATTTAATTTGTCATTAAAATCTCAATAGATGTTATTACTACTTGGTAAGTTAAATATAAGATAATATTCAAGATTGGTAGCTAGGCCTGTTTTCTGTGAGTTGTTCTAATCTTATTGCATAAATATCAGCTAAATTAGTAATTTGCCTTGTTCAGCATAAAGTCCTCCATTACCCACAAAAAAAATTCAAGCTCAGCAAAAAAAAAATAATTGTCCAGCACCAAGCAGTTGTCCATTAACAGTTTCTGATCTGAGAATTATGCTGATGGGTGCTAGTATCTTCTGGGCCGGTTGTGGGACTGTCTGGTGAAAATGCTTTGTTCCTGCAACTCATAAACTTGCAAGTGATCAGTGAAAATCCTTGAATGAGTTGTACACCAGGGACACAGGGATGCAGAGGCAGATTTCTAAACCTACATGGACTTCATTGAAACAATTTATTTTACTCTTTATTTGAATAGAGTAAGACATAGCTTTGCCGTTCCCTAAAGGTTTTTGTTTGTTTTTCTTTTTAAGATAAAAGTTCTTTTTATTCTTCCTTTTTCACTTTCTAACAGCTTTCCAGAGCAATGCTGGCCAACGCAGTTGCGCAACTTGCTTTGGGCATTAGTATTAAATGGATAGTGAACCTGAGTGGTTGGCAATTATTTAAGAACAAAAGACCTATGTTTCTATTTCCTTCAGATCAATTCCTGAAATACCTTCCAGTACTTTGAAGCTTCAAGTGACTGGCACTTCTCAGGTGCAAACATTCTTACTGGGTCAAATTAATTGTCCCCAGGAAAGTAATTTGTGATGTTGTATGGGTGTGTGTATGTGCTTACATACGTGTGCATGCAAATATTTGAGTGTATCAGTATGTCTTTACATGCATACGTTCTAATTTTAAAGATATAATATAGATAACATAAAAAAAGCTGAAAGACATCACAGTTTTAAAATATAGTTTGGGTCATTTTATGCCAGCACAGCTCTGTAGAATTATAGATACTTGGGAGGGCCACACGTAAGAGGTGGAAATAGCATAATTTTTCAGAGGTCACCTGGTCAGTTGCAGTGTGTCTACATCTGTATGGGAAATTTGCAGATGAGCATGGTTTTCTATTATCAGAATCTCAGTAGGGAGAATTAAAGCGATTTAGATATTGTGCTGATCTGTCATGACTCTCAGGTAAAGGAGGATTTAATGAGTTCACTGGCATTGCTTTGTCCCTGTTCTGTAGCTCACTATTCAGGAAAGCCATGAGAATTTCAGGAATCAAAAAATATACAGAAAGCTTAAAGGCTCTCACTGCAGGAGGAGGAGGAGGAGCTAGTCAGTGATTTGGTTTTCTGTTTTGTTCTGTGTATCCTCTGCGTCATAAGGAGCAGTTGATGTCTCGTATTACATCATTTGGACTAAATTTTACAAAACCTTTTCCTGAAAGAAGGGTAATTGTCAATTAACAGTTTCATTTTGCTCTCTTTTCTAATTCTGTAGCCTTTATGAAGGTAGTTCCACTGTGGAATATTATTCTGAAATGGCTTTTTTTCTGTGTGCTTCTCAAGTACCTTATAGTGGTTACCATGAGATGTTCTAGACTGGTCACAACTGGTCAGTATGGCAAGCTTAAAAAAAGTTGCATTATCAAGTTCTAATTTGAGAATTAATTATTTGACAGGATTGTGATTATGGAAGTGACTGAGGTGAGGAAATTATCTTACTCCTCTTCAGATGAATTCTTTAGCAAAAAAATTAATGAAGTAGGTAATAAGGTATGCTAATAATTAGAACCATAGATGCAACAACCTTAACCCTGGAGTAATTCCTGACACCTGAACAATTTTCTGTACTTCTAAAAAGCTGGGATTGGTGTTTTTTGGGGTTGTTTTGGTTTGATTTTTTCTTAATGACAGAGCTCTACTCTTAGGGAGAAAGTGATTCAGTTCAAGAAGTTTCATTCTAAACTCCAACAATTTTAAAAAGTTGCATATGTTAGAGCAATGTTTCTATTCACATTAAATCAACCTTAACAAGAGTTTTACTTAAGTGGAAAAATGCCATTGTGTGTTGCTTCCCCAACAATTTGGAGCTCTGTTTTCTTAACATACAGTTAAAACAGTAGATGTGTGTCTATAGAAGAGTTGGGGGGTTTGGCTTGTTGGTTTTTTTTGGGGTTGTTTTTTTTGTTTGTGGTTTTTTTTTAATAATAACGTAAGTATAGCTTTTTGGGGGGGGGGAAGAGAGAAAGAAAGATAACTTCTCCTGCATAATCTTGGGATGCCTGCAACTTTAAAGCAAAATTATTTTAAACAGTCAGTTTGCGTCTTGTATCGGGAGATTAAACTCTGGACATAGTGATGCCAAAGTGCTGCACTATGGTAGGTTTCTTGAACAGTGTTGTTTGGCTTGATTGTTGACATACTGATTTCCACTTCAGTTGTCTTACATTGTTTTAGTTTCCCTAAAAAAATTAAATAACATAGTTTCCTCACCAGGCATGATTAATTTTTCTGTGGAAGTTAATTTAGAATATAATGTTGAACTTTTTTTTTTTCCAAAATACTGGGTAAGAATGTCACCTTTTCTTTTATTCTGTACGACAAGCCCTCTTTTTTTCCTTTTTTCTTAACATAAAGCGCTTTTTTTCCCCCCACATTGCTAGATGTGGCACAATACTGTGAGAGACAGATATCAAAGGAAACCATTCACTTAGATCTTTCTTTTGTGCTGTGACAAGCATATTGCCAAGACATTAAAGTGCAAGCTCCTTATTTTTTATTTTTTATGTGGAAGCTTTGGAGAGGGGAATACAGAAATGATCACTAAAAGAGTTGTAACTTTAAAAGCACAAAATAATTAATATTTCATAATGGTAACTTTTTCTGACTTTATTTCCCAAATATGGAGGGTATCTCCTATATTCTATGTTGTTTAAATTGTCTAATTTAAGTCAGAATTGTTCTATTTTGTGCTCTAAACTGAGGTTTATCTTTCAAAGGAATGAACATTCTTTTTTCACTTGAACAATCATGACAGATGCAAGACTGAAGCAAGACTCTACAACTGGGCAAAACTCTACAACTTAGTGTTAGTACTTGCAATGGCATAATTTAAATGATAATAATATAATTTAATAAGAATCAGAAGGATAATTTAGTTAATTGACAGTAGAGAGAATTTGACCACAGATTCTATGAAAGTATATTGACTCTTTATGGAAATAGGGTTATCTCTTAGCATGAAGAGTATATATTTTAAAAATAATAGTTACTATTCCATATATAAATATTCTTAAAGAGAAATACGGTATCTGAAGATGATCTACTGTGTTTAACTCAGATGAGAATTTAGTCTGTATTATCAAAAGGAATTTTAAATAATTTATTTAGTACCAGTAATGTGCTTCTCTTCTTGGGCAGTAAGTGTCAGTCTGGAAACGAAGCTGAGGGGGGCTGGGGGGGTGACGAGGGACCACAATAAACCAAAAAACATCTCTTCTTTTCCACAGAGCATGTTTCTCCTTTGCGTATCTACCTGTATGTCCCTTTGTGCCAGCATCGTCAAGAGTTAGAGCATTTGCCTTGCAGACAAAGGCTTTCTCCTCTTCCTCAGATACTTTCCCCTCTTAAAGGCTTTATACAGAGAAACAGAGGAGGGAATAATCACCTTTCCTTCTCAGTTTTTTCCAGCAGTTCACCTGAAGCTAAATTCTCTCCTCCGTTTTCCTTTACTATAATTTAAGTTTCTGTGTTCCTCACTTAAGTAAAAGTGTGAGGTTTTTAAAGCAGCCCCTTAAAACACATATTAGTAACTCACAGAAGTGGTTTTATAGCTTAACTTGAAGCTGATTAGTAAAGTCACAACTCTGCAAGAATGGTAACAAAAAAAAGAGCCCGTTTTTTGACTGTTAGATGATGGGATCCCCACTAAATTCCCTTACCATAGCTTTCTGACACAAGGCCAAAATGAGTGGGCAGCTGCACTCCCCAAACTGGCAAGTTCCCATGTTTGCTCATAGATCGGTGTGGGAAGAGCCGAGCTCCCTGGGTGCAGCTTGCTTCGGAACGGAAACCCTTCATCTGGAGGAAGAGCAGACCTACTAGGGACTTTCAGGTCCAGCCAGGAGAGGCTTGTTTGGGCCTGCTGTACATCATCCTCTTCAGCACTGGGTATTCTAGTATTCAGCACCTCCTGATGGGTGCTGAGGATAAGGAACCCTCACCTCCTCTGCTCAGTTAAAGAAAAAGCACACTGGAGTTTTTGGGACGGACAACACGCATAGTGATGACTCCCACATGACATATGTTCCTTTAGTTTCCTTATCTTGCGTTTTTGTAAGGAAGATGTCAGACATCTCCTGCAGTGGCACCTGAGCTATAGGTTGTAGTAGCCAGATCCCCCGCTTCTGTCACCTGTTCTGTTGGGTTGCTGATCTTGTGATGTGAGCTGCTCTTGCTCTGCACTAGCTGTTAGAGGTTTTGCTTGCCTGTTCCATGTCCGTATGTCCTTTGACAATGCTGTAGGTGACTTGAAAGCCTTGCTTTATTTACTTTTTCTATTCCTAGCAACAGTGTGTGTACCATGCAGACTTTCCATACCTTTTGATTATAGATTTTTCAAGCACTATACAGCCTTGAGGAGAAGAAATGTAAATGTGTTTAAAACAAACTTTTTTTTTAATTGCCTACAAACCTGTAAATCTCAAACCTACAATCTATTTCCTTTGCTTTGGATGAGTTTACCCTGGACTCACTTAGTCCTGCTACTTTTCATGGCAACACAACCTTTTCCACGCTCCCACAACTGTAAACTTTTTCTGACTTTGTGACATGTTTTCCAAACATGATAAAACTGACTGCTCATGGATTGGATGGGAGTACTCTTTGTGAGGTAAAAAATTGGCTGGATGGCTGGACTCAAAGAGTCGTGGTGAATGGAGTTATATACGGTTGGCAGCCGGTCACAAGTGGTGTTCTGCACGGCTCAGTACTGGGGCCAGTTCTGTTTAATATCCTTATCAACTATCTGGACAAGGTGATTGAATACACCCTCAGTAAGTTTGCAGATAACACCAAGTTAGGTGAGAGTGTTGATCTGCTTGTGGGTATACAGGCTCTACAGAGGGATCTGGACAGGCTGGATCGAGGGGCCGAGGCCAATGGTATGAGGTTCAACAAGGTCAAGTGCCGGGTCCTGCACTTGGATCACAACTCCATGCAATGCTACAGGCTTGGGGAAGAGTAGCTGAAAAGCTGCCTGATGGAAAAGGACATGGAGATGTTCATCCATAGCTGGCTGAATATGAGCCAGCAGTGTGCCCAGATGGCTAAGAAGGCCAACAGCATCCTGCTTGTATCAGAAATAGTGTGATGAGCAGGACAGGGGAAGCGACGGTCCCCCTGTACTCAGCACTGGTCAGGCCCCACCTTGAATACTGTGTTGAATTTTGTGCCCCTCACTACAAGAAAGACATCGAGGTGCTGGAGCGTGTTCAAAGAAGGGCAACAAAGCTGGTGAAGGGTCTGGAGCGCAAGTCTTTTGAAGGAACTGGGGTTGTTTAGCCTGGAGAAAAGGAGGTTCAGAGTACGCCTTATTGCTCTCTACAACTACCTGAAAGGAGGTTGTAGCAATGTGGGTGTTGGTCAGTGATAGGACGGGAGGAAATGACCTCAAGTTGTGCCAGGGGAGGTTTATATTGGATATTAGGAAAAATTTCTTCACTGAAAGGGTTGTCAAGCGTTAAAATAGACTGCCCAGAGAACTGGAGGTATTTAAAAGACATGTAGATGTGGCACTTAGAGACTTGGTTTAGTGGTGGACTTGGCAGTGCTAGTTTAATGGTTAGACTTTATGATCTTTTCCAACCTAAATGATTCTATGATTCTGTGAAAACCCCACACACATTTGTCATGGTTTTGATCTTCCCTATGGCACTGTTAAGTCATAGCTGCTCCTATCTACCAGATATCAACAGCACTTCCCCAGAGCTTTGTGGGCACAAGGGAGCTGAGTTGATACCTCTTATGGGATTTGGCCACAAGCCTCATGCTTACTTAATTAGTGGCTCTGCACTATCTCATTTTAGGTATCGCCAGGCAGGTACTGCCTGTAATCACTCTCTGAGGAAATGAGCGTATGGAAACCACTGGGAAGTGGGCCTGTTCCCCCCAGGGATGTGAGTTGAATGTGGGACTTCCCTTAATGCGCTCCTCTCAGCTCTCCCTCTCAATCCAGTCCCCGCTACAGGACGGGCTAGGGTGGAGATGTAGGCAGTGCACCTGAAAGCGTGGTGGTACTTACATGTTTCCTATTCAGAAAGCATCAGAAGATTGTTATAGAAGAAAAAAATTCACTATGGGTAATATCACTTATAATCTTTTTTCCCTTTCTTTTTCTGCAAGAGAGTGGGAGAGAAAAGAAGGTTGTAATAGGACCAGGAGACAATTATTTATAGAAATTTTTCATTTGTAATCAGAGCAGATAAAGAAGGATTTACAAATTTTTTTCACCTATGTTACACGTTAGTGAGTTCAGGTAACTTTTGTGCTATCTGAACACTAACTTTTGTGACTAGAAAAATAAAAAAAAAAAAAAGAAAGAATAAGTTCCCTGCACGAGATATTTTTGTGCTTTCCCTATTCCCTGTCAGGCTGTTTTTTCTCATCACAGTCAAATTTTGTTTGGATTCAAATTGTATGCAATTATCACCTGTATGTAGAAAAATTAAAAAATCTGTAAGAAGGAGTATATGCAAGCTGAAAACTGCTCAAGAAGTTAGAAACATCTTTTTTTTTTTTTTCTCCAGCTTCTATTTGATTTTTTTTTTTTTAAAAGAAGTGTGGACCTTTGTCATCAAGTTGAGATGACAGTTACCTTTTTCAGCAAATGAATTGGTATTAAAAAATCAGAATCAAAAGCAGAATAATTATAATGGCACTGGATGAATATGAGCTGTGAAAAAAAATCACAGTAAAATTACTGAGAATAAAAGTAATTTAAGAGATTTCTTTGGCAGTATGTGGACACCATGTTCAAATGTATAGAAAACCCTTATGTTTAATTCTAAACCTGATAGAATATTCATGCTTAGTTTTTAAGATATAAATGTTTGAAAAAACAGGGATTAAATTATAATCTCTACAAGGAAAGGGAATGCTGGAAAAAGTGTGCACTTTACAGGCTTTTTGTTTTGCTAAATAGCCATTTTCATAAATGTATAATGCCAACAAAGATAGACCACTGCTTCTACTTTGAATATGAATACTAAATAGTGTGGATTTCACTGTCATTAAATACTTTCAATCAAATGGCAAAACAATGGTGGTGGGGGTTTTTTGTGGCATTTTGTGTGGGTTTGTTTTTTTTTTTAACTCTCTTTCCTCTTCCAGTCCCTAATTCAGCGATTAAACACTGCACCAAATAGCTCAAATGATACGCTTGGTAATCTCATCCTTTTCCCTGCCTGAACACACAGCAAACCAAACATATGTCACCAAAGATGTGGCTGCCAGCCTTTGCTTCGTGTAGTCTGTGGATTTGGCAACCAGGTGTTTTGGAGATCAGGACTGAGAGAAGTTGGCACAAGCATAGAGTGACATTTGCTCCAAACCCCTCGTTGTCATTTGATTGAAGCTGTTTTCACTATTTTCCTCGCTTACACAAGTTCAAGATGGACTCACTGTTTTAAAATAGCAAGGAAGTTTTCAATGTGTTTTGAAGCCATGGGATTAAAGAATTTGGAAAGATTATCTCGGTATTAAATAAGACCTCTGATATGGCCAGTGGTAAAACCACCATGAGTTCATTAATGCTGACAGCAGTAAATCTTTTCCCAAACAATTGGTCAATATGTTTCAGCTCTAAGTTTGATCCCTAAGCAATGAGTGATTTATCTGGTTTAAGTTAATTTAGTTGGTAGGTTTATGTTAGGAAAAATCATGAACTTACCTAAATTAAGTATCTATATGTTTCATTACTGTTTACAAAATCAGATCTTAAAGAAAGTACAAGCTGCTCTGCTGTTTGGTGTTCTCATGGGTTAAAACTTGAGAATTTTTTTAATGTAAACTTCTAATATAAATTGTAATGCTTTAATACGTTTTTCCAAATTGATTTAAGTGCTAATGCTACCTTTTAACTACTAGTAAATTAAAAATGTTTTTTTAAAGTTCTGCTTTATATTTTGAAGATTTTTCCTGGTCAAACTTTTTCTTTTCTGAATAAAATACCTTTGGATACTTATTTTCCATTAGAGAATGTGTATGATAGTTCTTATTAGACTTAGCATTAATATGTGTTTTAGACTTTTTTTTTATTTTTATCAGTGTTTTTTATCCTTTGCACCACTCATATTTGCATATAAAATTTATATATTGAAAGTGATTCTCAAGTAGATAAATATCACTAAATTGTGCTCTAATTTGCCTATTTATTCCCTGAAAGTTATTGGTTATGGTAGCAACATATTTATAATAACATTTAATAGTACATACATAAAAATGTATAAATATGATAATGTGTTATAATACAAAACAGTTTGAATATATGAAAACAAGGAATATGAAATTGCACTTTATCAAAATTTAGATCTTGTTTAGTTAATCATTAGTATATCTATTTTATGCTGAGCTGAGAATAGGCATGATTAGCGGTTATGCTTATATAACTAATTCATTATTCTCCGAAATACAAATCCAAGTTTGTACTTACCTGGCTTTTCAGCTGCAGTAAGACACAGCTTGAACATTTGAAGCAGTGGTGACATCTTTCTTTGGGCAGGATAAAATTATAATGGTTATTTTATGGATATCTTATTTTTTATATTCTTATTGTTTACTTTTGGAATAAATCAAATGCGTGAATTTAAACAGTATTATGAGAAAGTTTCTGTTGCTAAAGCACTAAATGGGGCTGTAAGATACCATTCCTTGTAAAAACGAAAAAAAGCCAAACCGTGAGGTGCATACAGACAAAGTTCAAAGCAAATTTCTTAACCTCTGCACCTCAGATTGTCCCAGCTGTAAAACAGGAGAATGATACTTGCCTACCTCACTGATGTGCTATGTAGATAAATGTGTGACATGTGCAGTGGACAGGTGTCATAGTTCCATATTAATCTTTTGTCTTTGTGTGTAAGTCTGGCTCTCTCATAATCTAAGTAATCCTCTGTTGTATCCTTTGCCTTTTGATATTTGCTTTTATTACCCATTCTTTATGGGCTGGAGTCGGGGAGGGGGCTAAAACTCATTCTTTATGGGCTAAAAGTAGGGGGGTTTGCCTAGGTATTCCAACTTTTTCCAAGTCTTGTTAATCTACTTTTTCCCAAGAAGAGTGTTCCATGAAAACTGTTGGTTTACTATGTCATTACTGCAGAAATGATCTCTTTCACTCAGTACATCTCTTTCCATTTTGTGTCAGCATGCATCCAAAAATAAGACAAGACAATTTTGTGTACTATTAAGTGCTTAAACAGTTTGTTAGTAAAAACTCTCAGTAGTGTATTTTCTAGTCACTCTGACTAGAATTCTGAATTCTGAGCTGAAACCATGAATTCAGGATGAGTCCTTTTCTTTGGATCCGGCATCTATCAGAGAAGGTTCTCTTGGATTTCTGCTGTGTAGTGAATTTTCTCTCTCACTGAAGGATCCCTGCTTCCATTTGCTTCTTCAGCTTAATTTAGAGACCTTGGTGACTGCAGAAGTGGACAGTCTCTCTTTATGGCCATGTCCTTCCTGGCAGGAAGTGATCTTGCATTTTGGAGAGGCAGCCCTCTAACAGAATTTCACATTTTATACAAAGACTCTTGGGGGAAAAATCTCAAAGCATTTTGTGAGGTTGGGCAAATATCACTAACTCAGAGGCTTAGTTCAGTTGAAGGAGATGCCTACAGTCACAGGCTGACCAAGGCAACTGCTCTCTGAATGCATTGTAGCATTTGTTCCTACCTGTTTTCATCTTTTGGTTCAATGTGGTGTTTCTTGGGTCAAGCTGTGAAATCTACACCAGAAGCGTGCCTCAGCTAATCTGGTGTCTCTTGAAACATCTTTTCAGTTGAATTGATTGAATACTGGTTGGCAGCTCTTCTTATCCCTGAACATCTCTGTTGTAGTTTATTTTCACATTGATATCACAGCAGAAGTTGCCTTCAAAACCACAAAGATATGTAGTTAGTTGTATACTTGGATTTTCCATACAGCTTCTGATCTTTTTCCTTCTCTAGAGGAGTATAAGATTTGCACATGCTGTTTAAGGCTAATGCTTTACCTTCCCCACAGATTCTTTTTAACAGAATAGCTAAAAGCTTTTTGTGCTTCAGACCAAAGAAAGCACAATGTTCTATGAACTGGTGTGGGTTTTTATTTTTCCAATGTATCAACTGATAGAAGGATTTTTGGTTTCTCCTCTAAGCAGCAAACAACTTCTAAGCTGCCCAAACAGTTGATTTCCCCCCTGCAAAGAGGGAGAGAGAATATCTTGATGAGGGATGCGCTCTTGCCAAATGTTCTGAGCATAAATTTTTGTTAACTAGGAAAGCTCAAAACATCCTAAAACACCATTAAAAATGAAAGAAGGGGAAACTCTGCTTTGTGAGAGACATGATCCTATTTATTTTCCCAGCTATGAGGAACACAAAAAATAGGAAATCTTCTGGGATACAAGTGCTCATGAGCAAGATGCAGGAAAACAAGGCAAAACAGCAGGAGCTGTGGGGACATTTATATTAACTGGAGAACGGGTATGATGAAACAAGTTGCAAGTGTCAGAATGTAGAAGGAATAAAAGAGAAAAGTATCCATTTGTGTCAGCCTTGCAGACATAACCCTCTGTGCCTGCCACTTCCAAAGTACAATGTGGGTTTATTAAACTTTCCTTTGTGTAAGAAACTCTGTGATTGCAGTTGTGTTTTATATTCCAGCTCACTCCCACTTACAAAACCTGACACCACTCAATTTCTTTCTCTCATGGCATTTTCACAAAGAATCAGAAAGAACAGGATTGCTTTCACGAACTCAAGAATTTAATATGATCAGTGAGAAGCAAAAAAGAATTGACTTCTAAACACCAGGAAAGAATCGTAGTTGGAGGGAATGGTGTCCGTGGCTGCTGCCAGCCCTGAGCCATGAAGCTACTCTTGATACTGCTTTCAAAAGCAACAAAAGAGGTAACGTGGTAACATTATTTTGCTTGGTTTTAGGACATGGCAAGATCAATTCTTCTAAGGTACAGAAGAGGTGAATTTATGACTCCTGTGCACAGCTGGTAGAGGTAAATGATGAAGGCAATCGTCTTGACTGGCTCTTACAATGCGATTGTACACAAAGTCACTGTCTTCTCAACTCTGAGAGAAGATTTGATTTCCTGAAAATAAGGACTGCTTTGTTATTTTCTTTTTTTTTCCCTGCCCTTTTCTTAATTCTCATGTGATTTTCTTCCACCCCCTAGAAAAGAGTGACTCTAAAGGCATTAACTTTTTACTCAAATGACCATCTAGATTCAGACAGGACATGCTACTTCACAATTTGCAGAAATGAGTTTGATAACTAAAAGTGTTAGGGACCACAAGAAGTCAGTGTTGTTGTGAGGATGAGTAGGTATTTTCAAAGCTTCTTAAAACCCATAATGAACAATTACACAATAAAAAGCACTAAAATACAGTTCTTTACTGCTAATAATTAGAAATTGTCTAACTTTTAAAGTTGGAGGGAGAAGGGAGCTGTATCCCTTACCGTAATACCCAATTCATTGTGTCTGTGGTGGATCCGTTTGTCTACATGCTCATTCTTTTCTGAATTCTACTGAATCTCTGAACTCTGTCTTTCATAATGGCATTTTGTGAACTATTTAAATTAATAATTTTTAAATTTCTTTCTATTCAGTCTTTACTAATTTTGTTTTTCTGAATGAAGACGGTTGAGTTGGTCTGGCTCTGTTTTGTTTAACACTCATTAAATGCCTTTAATCTTTTCAAGTGGCTCTGCACAGAGTCAGGATATAATGAGCCTTCTAAATTTTTTTAATTTCTAAATTATTCTTTACCTACCTCTGGAGGTAATTCTAAATCCACCTGCAGCCTTCCAAACTTCTGCAGTATTTCACTTTGAGTTGCAATATATAGAATGGAACACAATAGTATCTGGGAGAATATAATTAATATTCCTCCAGCAAAATATTTTCCATTATTTTCCATCCGTCTCTTTACCCACCTTACCATTTTGATGATATTTCTATTACAGCTATTTCAGCACTATTAATGTTTTCAGTGTGCTGACTTGCAGTGACATGTCAAGACTTTTGCCTGAGTAGACACAGTTAATTTAAAACTCAACAATGCATATGACTCATGCAAATTTTCACAGCATGACTTGACTTGCACAATTTTAATCTGCCATTGTGCTGACGAAGTGCATAATATTGTTTGGTACCTCTGGACTTCACTAATTTAAAAGACTGGTGTCATTATAAAATTTTGCAACATTGCTATATATCCTACTGTCCAGAGTGTAAACAAATACATTCAACTGTGGGTTAAAAACCATGAGATTTTTCTACGATGAAAATTGACAGCTTATTCCATTTATTTCCATTTTATATTATAATATTTTAACACATAGATAGCGTTTCAGGAATGTTAGCTAACTGCCTATCTGTCACCATATTCTTTCCTCATGCACCTGGGGCAGGTAGTGTTATCTCTGTTTTGCATGTAAGGAAACTAAGACAGACAAGCCAGAATAAATGAGACATCTCACAGTGGGATTTTGCATGAAAAGAAAGTAGCAATTCTTTACCTTTAATTTATGGAAGCTTTCCTTACCACTTCTGAACTATTTTTTTGGGAATAGGTTCTGAGCAGAGATCTTGTAATCTGCAGGACACTGCTTGAGAGAGTACGCAGTGACCTTCATAATAGCCCTCACGATAACTTGGAGTCCTGTTGGAGTTGTACATCTTCTATTTTTACAATAATCAGCTCTGAACTACCTACAATAAGCCCATGGATCTCCCTGTCCTGTGTAGCCTTTAAAGTGAAAACATAAATAAGCACATAAAATCACTATACTGTTCATGGCTCTTCATATTATTTTTGTATTTGCACTTTTGCTTGTATAGCAACTGTGTGCATTGGAAATGGCGGTTTTTCTCTCTGTAGGGTTAGTTTTACAAAGTTGGTGCAGAAGGTCTAACACTCTGAAGTGTCATGTTCTGCTGTAGTTTAATGTATTTGTTTATAGTTTGGACAGGAGGATATGCAGCAATGCAGCAAAATTTGCTAATGACTTAGTCCTGACAATTTACGTATGCTGAAAAGGCATACGTAAGCTGTCTTTGAATTGCTTTTTGATGTCTACTCCAAACCAATTTCTGTGCTGAGAAAAGAGAAAGTCTTTTGTTAAATATCTGAAAACTAGGAACTTCTCTGTCTGCTTATCGTTTTCTTGATTAATCCAAAACTCTCTGGTTTTCACATGTAATGCTTCTCAGATATAGCCTGTAGGATCTCCTTCTCCTTCCTCACAGTCATGAGTTTGGTTGATGACTACTGTTTAGGCTCAGTCCCTCCATCCCTTTCAGGTCAACTATAGCAGTTTTGGAACATGTTCTGTGGTTATTAAGGACTATTATTACATATAGAATAGAACAGACCATATAATACAGTTACTATTGTTGAATGCATCATACCCGTGGAAATGAAAAGCTAGTAGGAGAATAATAATCTTGAATTATTGCATTTCTTCAATTTATAGATATCAATAACGAGCTTTGGTTTTGAATTAATATTAAAAATTTGTATGTTCTTAGCTAGTGCTGCTGTGATGTTTTTGAATGTGTCTGTCTCCTAACTGCAATGATATTTGATAGTGAGAGTTTCCAGAGAAGAGTGGAAGTAACACAATAAGAAGAGTGTTTTCCTCCACTGGTGATAATTTTATGAATCCTTTCAGTATCATCCAGTATCCTATTGTTTTTGTATTATAACGCTGCCTGAAGTACTTTATTGATATTCACCACACTTCTTATTACAATGGTAAATTGGGAAAAATTCTATGAAAGATGATGGGATTATACTACTATGAAATGAATAGGAGTTGGAAAAGAACCTGGTTTGATATTTATTGTGTTTCCTTAATTAATTCTCTCATCCGAATGTTTTGAAACATATACTTCCATTTGAATTCCAATAGATTCTTTTCTTTGAAAAAATTTCCCTTCCCAAGGAAAATATTCCATATCTTAGACACCCTCCTCCTCCACAATTTATAAAGTTGTATAGGCTGTGAGAAATTTGTAACTTAAAGAGTACAAAAGGTTGATCTGAAATACATCATCTGTCTCTTCTCTGTTACAGGGCTTGTAGAAGTAAGATTTTAATAATCACCTGAAGTTTAAGTCTTTCTATTTTATTTTTAAAAAAAAGAAAAACACCCAACGATAATAAGAGCACTTGCGTAGTAATTATTTGATCAGTGGGTGGTTGTAGAGAGTTTTTATGTTCCACCTGTGTTCTACTTTTTAATTTGATTGCACTTTTGACATTAGCTTCCCAAATAAAATAGATACATTTCTCCTTTTGCCAATTGTGTAATTATATTAACGGAAGGTAGAAGAAGAAATAGGTACGTAGGTTTGTTTCATTGTTAGGGTACATTTTTGAGAAAAATCTACACCTAGGTGGTGAACAATAATGTATTTATACTGTCTTAAGCCTGTTATGCCAAGAAACTGTATATCTAAAAATGTATCTAAAGAGGTTGTTAGAACCATTTTTTGTTGCTGATCTATTATTTGAAATTCATACCTCATCTAGTAAGAGTTCTGCTTAAAACACCATGGCATAGGATGCACAATTCTTTGAGACAAAAACCTCAAAAGATCAGAAACTTTGTGAAATATTTTTGCTGTTGATCTGTTTGCATCTGAAGCCTATCATGGAAGAAAATGGCAACACTGTAGACAAACATTGTATGTACTGCGTTTGGACAGCTTTCTAAAAATCATTACGTACATTTACTTTCTATGTGCAATGTAATATTAACTTTATCTCAAGAACTATACAAAATTTGCTAATTGCCCTGGGATAAGTTCTATTTTTGAATTGAAAACACAAATAAGAAATATTTCAATTTTAAAGTCCTGTAAGAACTGATCTTGCAAATACTGATATCCTTTAGTGGGGATATAAGTGGCCAAATTTCAATTCCAAATCATTCAACTTAAATCTCAAAGCATTATTTACAAGTTAATTAAATAAAAGATCTCAACTTTGTTACAACAATTGAAATAAGTTGTTCTAAAACTTTGTTAGCACATGGGTTTTTAATTAGAGTAGTGTCACTGGAGCTACTAAATTTGCACTGCACTAACCAAGATCAGTCTCCAGTCTAGGATTTTTGAAAAATCTGAGATGAAAAAAAGTGTTAAAGGAGGCTCAAATCGCGTTTCCTCCTAAAAAAAAAATATTTGTTGGATCAAATATATGAATATTTGAAGGTTTATTTGACTCAGAAATCCCAAAATTTCTTACTTGCATCATACTGGGACATGTGATTTGAGTAGTTATAAAAGGGCTGATGCAGTACAGTGGCCAAATAGTTGTCCTTATATCATCTCAAGATTTTAAATTTACATTCTTATTGTCCTGTGTCGAGTGCGTTGTCACCTTGAATGAATGGCTGAATAAAATTTTATAATGCTCCTCATTTTCAGCAGAAGAATGCATGCCAAATTGCTTGTCTTTTTGTCTCCAGCCTTGCAGCCTATAAAATGGCAAAAAGGATTAAAAAAGAAAGGGAGTGAG
>VWZL01004989.1:1052094-1118438 GCA_013396915.1 Stercorarius parasiticus | reverse complement strand
GATGGCACCACAACAATCTGGTGTATCCCCCTAGTTTTGTATTATCTGCAAAGTTGCTAAAGGTGCACTCTGTCCGATCTGCTAGGTCATTAATAACAACGCTAAGTAGTACTTGCCTCAGTATTGAGTTCTGGGGTTCACCACTAGTGACTGGCCCCCAACTGGACTTTGTGCAGCTGATCACTGCTCTCTGGGCTCAGTCTTTCAGGCAGATTTCAGTTCACCTCACTGTCCACTTGTCTAATCTGTACTTTGTCATCTTGTCTATGAGGATGGTATGGGAGACACTGTCAAAAGCCTTACCAAAATCAAGGTAAACACTATCCACTGCTCTCTCCTCATCCACCAGACTAGTCATATCAGCATAGAAGGCTATTGGGTTGGTCACGCATGATTTCACCTTTGAAAACTCAAGCTGACTACTCCTGATAAGCTTCTTGTCCTTCATGTGTTTGGAAATGGTTTCCAGGTCCATTTTCTCCTTCACCTTTGCAAGGATTGAGGTGAGGCTGACTGGCCTGTAGTTCCCTGGACCTTTCTTCTTGCCCTTCTTGAAGATAGGAGTGGCATTTGCTCCCTTCCAGTCTTCAGGAACATCTCCCAGTCACTGTGCTCGTACTACTGTGCCATATGGAAGTTAAAATCTGGACCTGTTGCAATCCTGATCCCCCTGGATACACCGCACATCTCCCCAGGAAAGAAAGAGAAAAGGCTGCCTTTTCAGGAAGCGGTGTCTATCCCTTTCCTTAGATAGGGACTAAAGTTTATTGCCCTGGTTTGTTAGTTGTAGAAATGTACAACAATTTGATTTGAAATATTTCAGGTTTTGATATTTCTCCCAAAAGTTGCAATTTTCTGTAGCAACAAAATCTTTTTTTCCAAACCAACTGTATCACAAAAGCTAATCTGATAACAGAGAGATTCTACACTGCAGGGGTGCTCTGAAATCAGGAGATAAATACATCAACAGCAGTGGGACCACCACCAATGACTAAAGTGCATTCATTGCTTTATTATTCACTGCTTCACGATGAACAACCTGCTGGTAGTGGCAGAGCCCAGTGAAAGGCTAACCTGCTGGCTCTATAAGCTGCTTTCTTTTCCTGTGCTACGTGCACTCAAAATATTGAAAATCCACCCATTCCCTCCAACACTTCCAGCTGTCCCTTTGAGACTGGTGGCAGCCAAGAAGGCACCCGTCCTCCCCATGTCCATCGGGCTCTGGGGGAAGGGAGAGGCATAGGAAGCACAGGCAATTCTCTGCCATGGCACAAAGACCAAAGATCTACAAGAGCAGGCATAAATTATGTTTGTCATCACTTTTCTACTGTATGGAAAAGACATGCAGACCTTAGAAAAAGCACTTTTAATATATACATTATTAATAGAAAGCTAGCACACAGTAATAGCACTTTCTGCTACAACTGTTCTCTGTAGATGGATGGAAGGCCACCAGAGAAGCACTAGCTGTAGATGAGAGGCATGAGTGATTATTATAAACTCATGAATAATTCTGATTTTCATTTGAAAATTGCACTTGTACACACTCCTCTCCCAACACAGGCATTTTCAAAATGCACAAGCTCACTGAGAATCCATGTTCGGATCCTTTTCCCATTGTTTTTATTTAAAAGGGATGTAGAATGGGGACTTAGGGACATGGGTTTTTGGTGGAGTTGGCAGCGTTAGGTTTACAGTTGAACTCGATGGTCTTTTTCAACCTAGATAATTTTATGATTTTATGATTCTAAAACCAAAGTAGAAATGGTAACCTTTCCATATACCAGTCCACCTAAACCTTCTGCCTATAAAAACCTGCAACAACAGTATCACAAGAAAGTTTCTCTCCTGAAGTTTAGTGCTTCTGGAAGAGCCCAAGAAGAGCGGGGCACAGATGAACTAAAAGGGTAAGGGAATTTCTTTTACACTATTTCTACTCATTATTTCAATGGCAGTTTAATCCATGGGGACCTAAAGAACAGTTTTTATCCTACCCCAGCAAATTCCCAGATCCCAACATGAGCACTCAGTTAAAATAGCCGTTTTACTTAAGCAGTGTACTTCACAGAGGAGAAGCTCATCAAAATCAGTTCAACAGTAGTATGTGAAGAGCTACACGAGCTGATCAGCCATCTCAGCATGCACTGTCCATGCTGGGAAGCTGAGGCACAGAGAGGGGCTGAGACCTGCCCCATACAAAGCTCATGCTTTAGGTTCATGTACTGGCATACCAGTTACTGCCGCTTCTTCCAGGCCAGGCTTTCTCTGTACAGGCTCACCTGGCACTACAGCTTCCAGCCCTTTGGTTTGCTCTGCATCACTTGTTGTTTCTGCCTGTAGACAGGGAACCACAAAGGCTGTTGTAACATGCAGCCGTCTCGCTGGGTTTGGGTGTGATTAACCAAAAACCAGTACGCTCCCTCTCCCTCCTGCACCACTTAATTCGTGTTTCCACCACCTAGTCACAAGGGCAGGGTGCTGCAGGAACAAAGCTCGATTTGAGCTGTGATTGACACTTTTTCCCAGAGAAAATCTGGCTGAATCAGGCCATGGAAGAGCAAAGATTTTTTTCCTCATCAAGGCTGTCCAAGGGAGCTTATGGCTTGAGTCTTTTGACTCAAATATAGTCATTTGGCTATGTTTGGGTTTGGTCATTAACTAAAAGAGCCGAAAAATCACCCAGTTTCCAAACCAACAGCTGTGCATCAGCCTTTCAGTCAAAGTGAATAGGCAAAAAACTATTTTGATTTGAATTTTTAGGTCAGGCTGTACCAGGACTTCTTAAACTGCTCACAGGTGCTGAATTTTTTATAGTGGTATTTTCAAGAGAATGGTCATTAGGTTGTGCAGTGTTTGTTCTGGCAGATACTACTGTTTCCATGGCATGCAAGAGAGGAGAAGCTCATTGGAAACTTTTTTTTTTTTTTTAAAAGTATAAAGGAGATAAGGCCATTGTAATAACAATCCTGCATCTGCTCATCACATGGCCCCTTCCTCCCTTTCTTGCATGTATTCAGAGCATCCCCTGCTGTATTGATGTCTGGAAGGTATTTTCTTTGCGGAGGAATATTTATTTATTTATGGACCCATTCAAAGCTTTAGGCAAGCGCACAGCTTCATCTCTAGCATCTTGTCAAATGCAAGCAGAGGAAAAAATTCCAGGAGTTAGTTATAATGACGCCAAACTCTGCCCTCGTAGGATGCACTTTGCCATTCATGACGGCAATGGGAAGCGCTCCCGCTCGCCTGGTGGCAGAACGAGCCTCTCCCGGGCTTCGCTGCTCTGTCAACAGGGACAGCAGCTGGCAACCTGCTTGCCTTTCTGCAGAAAGCAAGAGCAAACATCTCTCCTCGAGCCCGTCTCCTGGAGAGGCACGCAGTGCAACAATATGTGCCGCGTTTTGTTTGTTTGTTTTCTAGTTTTCGTTTGCGCATTGAGTCCCAATTTGTGTAACAACTGTTCAGGCTCAGATCTGTTTTGCAAATTGTTGTGAAGTGAGCAGCAGCGGCAGATTTGCCTCAGCTGTTTTTGTTGAGCATAGCTGAATGCAAAACAGAGGGCTTCGGAAAGAAAAGACAAAACAGGAGGGCCTGTGCAAAGAGGAACTCCCATGGAAGTGCGCGGTTTATTGCTGCACTTATCTAAAGAGGTTGGGAAACCAACTGTCATGATGGTATAAAACGTTTCTTGAAAACATGGTCATTACAAATCAAACCCACTGACAGCCCAGTATCAGCACCCAGAGCAGGAGCCACTCCCTGCACCTGAAGCCAGGGCTCCTGTGGGACCTGAGCATCACTCGGGATGGGGGGACAGGCCTGTTCCCCTTACCCTTCCTGGACAGAACATCGTGAAGCACATGGACCACAACACAACAATGTGTTTCTTCTTCCCTTTTTCTTCCTAATGACTTCTTTGAGATTTCCTGCTTGTAAAATCATGACCAAGTCTGATGCCCTCCCCTAGACATAACAGTGACTCTTTCATGATACCACAGCTGCAGGATACACGGACCAGCTGACACAGCCCATCCAAAGCAATGACCTCAGGGACAAATAGCACAGACTTGTTCTCCAAAGTCTCCTGGCTGACGCTGGGGTTTCTTTGGGTTCAAGAATCTCTCTCCCAAAACACAGCCAACAGAAACTGAGAAAGGCCACTTTTCCAATAAAAACACCTTAAAAGTCCTGCAATTAATGAGCAGATAGCTATTCAAACATTCACATAGCAATCTGGGCACTGAACTGTGAAGCCTGAATATTCCCCTGTTCCTCCAAGATTAGCAGACGAGGGCTGCTATAGAAAAATCAGGAAATAAAGGGCCTTTCCAAGGACAGCAGGCGTACAATGCCATTACAGCCCTCGCAGTAACAGAGGTCTTGCATCCTTTCCCTTGCATTTCATTCACTGCCTGCAAGCCCCGACAAATGCCATCAAAACAAAATGATGAGAACAGCCTGGTATCCTCCAGCTTCTGCGGGGAGGGCACCCTCTTTGAAGCCATGGCGTCTGCGGCCACTGCTTGTCTTGCATTATTGAAGAACCTCGCAAATGACTGCCAGCCGATGCACGACCCTGCTGCGGTATCAAGCTGTTTCATCTGCACCGAGCGTATGCGGATTTACATAATAAATGAGACATACCAAAGCATAATATATTTATGCTATATCTCAAGCCACCTGCGCATTATCATTCCAGTAACCTCTCCAGCAGGAAATGAATTCCACATCTCCACAGAGCGGAAATATGAAAATTAATTGATAAGCTACAAATGGATCATTGGGAACCCAAATGCGTGGAGACTTGTTCGGCCAAAATTAAACCTCATATCTCCGGAGAAAAGAGATTTATCATTTTAGGATCTTTCAGCCAGGTTTAGGGTTTTGTTAGTGACTGCTCCTTCATCAAGTCACTGAAAGAAAGATGTGTTCCTCTGAGTGTGAGTGTAGAACTGCAAGTCAACCGAGATACTGTCCTGAGTTATAGCAGAATATATGCATATATATATGTGTGTGTGTATGTTTGTGTGTATAGATACACAGAGTCAGAAATACCTTTATGAAAATGTTGAACTCACAGAACAGAGCTATTCTGTCTTCATCTCCTGTTCTGTTTGAAATGGCAGGACTGGCCTACCTTGACCTCTGTATATTATACATTCACTTTTTGAATGTCAAGAACACAAGAGAAATAAATGCTGCATTAATATTAATATTAATATTAATATCCTCCTCCTCGAGCCAGCCCAGGCAGCAAAAGAGCACGGTGCTAGTGTAGGGAGCATACTAAGCCACCGGCTTGTAAATTCAGGAGCTCAGGTTCAAAACCAAAGCCAAAGGCTACACTGCACCGTGCATCGCTCTCTGGCTGATCCCCTCCAGAGACAGTCCTGCTCCAGCAGTGCCCTGAGCCCATCCCTGGGGTGGGGGACACACGTCTGACAGCGGCGTGTGACCTGGCCGAGCCCATCTGTGTCCAGCTCAGCAGCTGGGCTGCATCGCAGCGGCATCACCAGCACCTCTCCATCTCTGCCCTATGATCCCGCTGCCTTGCTCAGCTTGAGGGTTGTCAAAAAGCCAGGGGACGTGAGAGGGTTCACCACACTTTTGATCAGAGGTTTTAAATCATCTTTCAATGGGGTCTGTCCCCTGCCAAGCAAACAGCTCTTGAAATAATAAAAAATAGATCTTTGCCCTCAGTGCAGAAAAATTGTCCCTGTCATTACTTCTGAATTTGAAATTAAAACAAAGCAATATCATAACAGCCAAGCAAGCCACTGACACTGCAGTCTCGCCTTCTGATCAGGTCTCCCCTTATTTTTAAGAGATCACATTTGCTCAGCTAATCCCATGTATAGCCAGAATGTTTTTTCCTTACCATCACCAGTATCTGAGCTTTCAGAAAGATTGATAAATAGCAGTTATGTACAGTCAAATCAATGAAATCCAATTATTTTCTCCAATGCCTGTCACTAATAAGTGTTCTGCTCTGCTACAGCCCTGTAAACCACTCACAGAGAGGACAACTGCACTGGAGTCAACAAGAGCAGCCATCCAGCCCCCATCCCTTTTCTTTTGCTTTATTCCACCGCCACCACAGCACAAGATGGAGGCTTAGGGTATGTGGAGCCTGCATTGGACCCAAATACTTGACAAATATCACAATATTAGTGAAAACAGGATGATTTTTTTCTCCTTCCTCCAGAACAACCATGTCAGAAGTCCCAGGTGCCCTACTATCCCACTAAGAGGATCCTTACCTCAGCCACATTTAAATGTTCACCTAACTAGAGCTGACCACATCTACAAAAACTCCTCTTTGTCTTTCTCTTGTCTATGGAGTGAAACTCCCCAGCCTCTGTCCTCAGCCTGCTTTGGGTGGCCACTACTCATGGCGTGGCCTTTGCCTCCGTGAATACCCATGCCAAGTCCGTAAGCTCTGTACCGCACAGCACCAAGCCCATTCTTGCTGCTTAACAAATGCTAATTAATGGGACGTGTAGAACGGCACAGCGATTAAAATGAGGTATTTTCTCTCACTGAAGAATGATTAATATCTTGGACAGATATGAGTGTTGTGCTTTGTTAGCGGTACATCGCGTGGCAGATGATAGGCACACACACAAACAGCACCCCATCAGAATACTAATTAGTCCTTTTGAATGCAATTCATTAAAAAGACAACGTTCCAAATTCCACACAAATAATGTTACAATTAAAACACTTGAATAGCTCTCATTGTAAATCCCATAGCCAAATGCTTGTCCATGCCTACACACTCAGAGAAAACAGAGCTGGAGATAAATCCATTTAAGATCTTCTAGATCTTCAGCAGAGAAGAACCAAACTGGGAGAACTAACAGAGGATCCACCTCCAAAGCCAGGAACATGTTGTGCCCAGTGGGAATCTGTGTCAATTGCATCGACAGTGTATTCGCATTTTTCATATTTGGCTCCTGAAGGCGCAGGGTGGCAGCTGGTAGGACTTTTCCAGTATCATGTTGAGGTTAACACCCATTAGCACCCAAGTCAGGCACTGAAGCACATACAGGAATCCTACCAGGTCCCATTTGTTCTTTGTATAACTTTAAAGTATAGTTCTCAATAAAAAACTGACTCCCTCCCCCCATAGCTTTGTTGGTTGAGAAGACTACCACAAGGACATGCTGGTCACCACTGTCACTGGAGCCTTTGCACTTGCCAGACCAACCGCTCAAGTGACCGTCTTGGTTTTTGGCCATGGGCTGCAGGACAACCCCACAAGTGGCTCCAGCAGCTGGTTCATAGCTGCAGAAATCGTACATCGCGTGGCAGATACACCTCCAGGTTGCCCAGCTGCAGTCCAAAGAGAACATGGACATAGCTACCACTTCTGTGAGAGAGAGATAGTCCTCTTGAAACAGCCCACCCCCAAAGCATGGGGACAGCAAAAAGAAACAACCCCAGGCCACATGGTTCTCCCATTTCAAAGAGAGAAACACTGCCCCAACACAGCTCCAGCGATTGATGCAGGGAGCAGCCATGGACCTCAGCCACAGGACAAACCAATGTCATGGGGCAGGAGAAGAGATGAGGATGAGAAAAGTGCTGTCAGAGAAGAGCAGCCCGGGCAGACACGACGTATTTCATTTGCCGTTGTTAAACTACATGGAGGATGGCACTGTATAAAGAAGCGCCGTTTCCCAGGAAGAGCTCCCATTTGATATTTTCCATGGAAAAATGTTTCTGAATAATTCAAAATCAAAATTCACTGACTTGTTTCATCTCCAGCCACGCTTTTCTCTTCCCGTTGCACTAACAATAGAACAGAGCAGGACAGGACATGGTGGAATATATTTTTCACCTTATTAAATGAAATTGCCTGACATTCATGGCACAGTGTGACACCACTGAAGTGCTTCATTTCAAGAAATCTGTCTGATGTTTCCCACTAGAAATATTTCAGCTTTTCTGTTCTGCAAAACATTTCAAAATTCCAACTTTTCACCCCAATTAAGGACAGAGACAAATTTCATGATGCTGGAACATCTCGCAAGACTTACCATTTCAGCGAGTTGCAGTTAGGCTGCTGGGTTTGCATGGTACCCTGCCCAACCTCTAACTCCATCATTCTTATAATAAAATGGAGAATTTCGATGATAGGTTTAAATACAAAAAGAAAAATTGACCGCTGGCAAACCTGAGCAGGGTTTTCTCTGGGGTTGTGTATTTCACGTGATGCTTCTAGAAATAAAAGACATATCAAATTATCACATATCAAATTTATAAAATTGAAAAAAAACAAAACAACAGAATAAGGGCTATGCATTCGGCACTCACCTTGCTCTAGCCATTCTATGCTATTTCCAAACACATCAGCCATGTGCTTTTCTCTACCCCATTTAAAGGCATACTTCTTTGTCAATGCTAGTTTTACATTAATAGATATTAATGGTTTTTTCTCTGATTTTCAAGTTGACCCAAGAACTTCAATATCTTGACAGGTTACTTGAAATGACTGTTCAAGTCAGCTCGCATTTGTCACACATTTAATTCACAGATATTGGACTTGTCAGCTGAATTTTTCAATTTGGTATCAGAGAAAACCAAATTGCTGTCGACACACCACAGGAAACTTCCTGCTCCCAGGATACAAAATGCCAAAGGTTACCACAGGGGGCCCCTGGGGGACTGAGGGGGATAAAAAAGGGAAAAAAGGATTGTCATGAAGTTTGCAGGCAGTCCTGAGAAAAAAAGAAAACAATCTGCTGCTGCTTTTTGATGCTCACACCAAGTATTTCCTTAGCTAAGTCTTTGTTAGTCAAGCAGGGCTGCAGGTTTTCTTTGTTCCCAGTACATTTGCTATTATACTTGTAAGACTTAATTTTGGGTCTCAGGTCTGTGCACCTTAGACTTGCTTAGTTTTGCATCTGTTTGGCCTACTCATTGGAGTGGAGCAGAGGAGGGCAGAGTGGAACCTAATAGAATAGAGTAGAATAGAATAGAATAGAATAGAATAGAATAGAATAGAATAGAATAGAATAGAATAGAATTGAATTGAATTGAATTGAATTGAATTGAATTGAATTGAATTTCAGCTGGACGGGACCTACACAATCATCTAGCCCAACTCCCTGACCACTTCAGGGCTGACCAGAAGTTAAAGCATGTTACTAAGGGCATTGTCCAAATGCCTCTCAAACACTGACAGGCTTGGGGCATCGACCACCTCTCTAGGAAGCCTGTGCCAGTGTTTGACCACCCTCTGTTGGAGATGCAAGATGGTTGACAGCAGTCATTTAATTATAGTCAAAGTCTTAAAAAAAACAGAATAAATATTTAACCATTAATCTACTCACTAAAGCACACTTAATAGTGGTTACTGTACATTTAAAAAACAACAGACCTTCCAGCAGGAAAAAATTATACGAAGGGAGCTGAGCTTGCTACACAGCTTTTTAAATAAAATTATTGGGTGTAAGACTTGTATATACCTTTGCATTCAGCTGCCTATTCGTTTATTGAGCTGCCTCTTTGATGGACAGATGGCCACACAGAAGATGTACAAAGCAATGTCAGAGTCTGTGCAATCATTTTTAAATCACATCATGTCACACGGAATCATCACTAATAGCAAAGGCTCCGTGAGCGATGATGACAGTCCTGAAGACGATACTGTAATACTGAGACTGTCATGAGCAATGCAGCTTCAGGTTTCTTCGTACCCTTTTTTTCCTGCCAGTCACATACTGAAAGCACCAACCAGTGAAGACTGGCAGCAGTGTCCTATGGAGAGCAGGATGATGACATAAGTTCAATAACCACGGAGTGTCTCCCAGAGATCAAATGAAAGCCTGAAAGAGTTTCACATACACCGTTGGACGGGTGAGGATTAATAATTAGGCTTTCTCATTGTCTTGGACTTTGAAGATCATATCCTTGCTGCTCTCCCAGCACAGTAAGTCAAAAGAAAATAGCTACTACACTGTGGCAAATCTTTAGGGTGCTCCAGGCATGGTTTCCCTTCTCTTCACCAAGACCTTTATGGAGCTCCGTTCCGGCCCCATCAGTGTGCAACAGGAGCTGTAGTTCCACAGAAGTCAATAAATTGATCCTGGAATACAATGACTGAGACAAATGCATACATTTCTTCATTGATATTGACTGCAAAACCCTAAAGGTAATGACTAACAAATTCCAGGATTCCCTGGCAGCAATGGCTCGAGCAGCTGCCAACCCCTGCTCTCCATGAGTCCATCTCCGTGCTGAGAGTGTGATGAGTAAGTGCTTCAGTCACCACCAAAAACCAAGCCTGCTCTCCACGGGTCCATCTCCATGCCGAGCTAGCACTCAACAGCTCCCGCTCAGCCTAAGCACCTCAGGGCCACTTTGAAGCTTCACCACTACATACATGGCTCTCTCCTAATCTCTCCTGCTGCTTGGCAGTGGGGACAGGGGAAAACCATCTCGGGGGGAATCCCTGCTGCTCTGCAGGTTTCAGAGGAGTCTTGGGCATGAGAGCTAATGGTCACTGTTAAAAGTATCCCCAGGGGTCAGTACTGGGCCCAGTCCTGTTCAATATATTCATCAATGACCTGGATGAAGGGATAGAGCAAGTTTGCTGATGATACAAAACTGGAGTCTGTCTCTGGAGACATTCAAAACCTGCCTGGATGCATTCCCATGCAACCTGCGGTAGGTGAACCTTCTTTGGCAGGGGGGTTGGATTAGATGATCTGCAGAGGTCCCTTCCAACCCCTATCATTGTGTGATTCTATGATTCTGTGAAAACGCAGAATGTGATGGGTAAGTGATTGAGTTGCCACCAAAAACCCAGCCCGCGCCCTTCCACTTCTCAGCTAAAGTCTCAGCAGCTTATTATTGTAAATACTTTCCCAGAGGATTTAGTTTCATGGTACCCCAACACATAGCAGTATGGTGGGATGCCATGGAGGGAGCCCACGCATGGGTGTGTGGCTGGATTGAGTTCCCTCAAGGGGGAATTATGGATGGCATTTTTGATGAGGAGATTTATTCACGCACGGGATGCAGGCGGTCTCCTCAGCTTCCATCTATTTTCTTGTAATTACAGGGACATATGGTTGTGTTTCATAATTAATTTCCACAAATTAGGGGCGTTCAGAGTTGGCTGCTTAGAACGAAACAATCAAGGTCTTATGTGAGTTTGCATTTTCATTCATTTATTTACAAATATTTGTAAGTTGGTTGTCCCAATAGCAACAAGAAGACTTTATACCTTCAAAACCCATTGTCACAGGGGACCCCAGGGCCCTCAGTGAATCTAAACAAAATTAATTTCCCAACACCATTCCATGGCCAGAATATAATTTTTCTACAGCTGGGGAGACTGAGACAGAAAAAGTAAGTGTTTTGATTCACTCTTGTAATAGGAACTCCAGCAGGGAAAATTTAGGTCAAAATGCTTTTGCCAAAAGAGGAGAAGAATCCACAAGAATGATAAGATAAATACTTCAATTCATATTTAGAATTCCCCTTTTTAAATTACAAAGCTACTTTTCCTGCTAGAATATTACCTAGACATAATAGCATTGTACTTTTTACTACAAAGAAGTATTGTATGCATAGTTATAACTACTTGGATTTATGGAGGATCAGTGATTAGACCTTCCCAAGTAACAGAAATCCTGGGAAAGCTTAGAGCTGTCTTAGGCTGTAAAGATTTGCTTTGGTTTTATTTTGGTTTTTCTTCAAGTATACGCTGTTTATGGGTATTAATGATTTAGTATGTCATACACGTAAATAAATCTGGAAATAACAGGAAGGAATTAAGAGGTCCCAAAATTTCCCTGAATACCCAGAAGAATTCCCGGAGAATGAAGTGGTGGAATAATTCCCCAGGTAAGCAGCCTCTCTTTACCTTCCAAATTTAATTACTGCTTTGAATGTAGCACTGGAAAAACAAACAGTAATGAGAAAAACCCTGCCGTGTCAATAAATTGTTTCTATTTCCTACTTGCAGGATTATTAGGTAAGTTTTTGTTTTTGATACAGAGACGGAGTAAAAGAGCTCTACACATTGCTATTTTTCAGTGGGTCCCCACAAATCCCTTCGGTTTCAAACAGAATATTCTGCTTTCATGCCTCAGCATTTAAATTCATTCTCTACTAACATTAAACAAAATAGTGCTGCAGAAAAAAAAGAAAAAAAAATCCGCTCTAGGAAAATAACAAAACCTTATTTTAATTACTGTGGAATCCAAAGAAAATTCCAGATTTTTCTAAAGATGTGGGGGTTTCCCCTCCCCATACAGTCAATTGTTCAGTACAGTTAGCAGCCAAAGGAATTATTCAGGGGAAAAAAAACCAAACCAAAACAAAAGAATAATACTCTAGGAAGTTGTTTAAATAAATATGTAAAGTAGATTGTCTTATTCTATTCATTTATTTAGAGGAAAAATCCAGTGGAATTTGTTTGGCATTTCCTGAAGATTGTGCTTGCTAATACAAATATTAAAGGGATAATTGCACTTAATATTCTCTGGCCACAGAATCATGGAAAAATTCAAGCTGGAAGGGATTCCTAGAGGTCCCCAGTCCAACCTCCTACTCAAGGCAGGACTAGCTTCAACGTCCTTCATATTTAAGGTTTTATTGCCTTATATATCAGCTCTAGACCAGTAACAGGTAATTCCGTGGTGCTTAGCCTGTAATGTTTCGAGCAGAAACAGAGTGGCCAAAGATGGCATTTTGGGGCAGTGTGCTTCATTACAATCTGAAAGTAGACTGAATAAATCCACCCTAAGCATGAGTTTCCTCTTCCCTGGGGCCCGATCTTCCTCCAGTAGGACTCCCAGGTGATGCTTTCAGTCTGAGCCCACTCTGGAGACCCACCTTGACACTGTTGGATGGCCATGGGGCACATGAAGGTCACATAGGGCCCACAGCAGCCCAAGCCACCACCAGCCTAAGCCACCGCCAGCTGCTCTGAACCTAACTAACCCCAGGATGCATCCAGCCCAGCATACAGCCAGGCAGCGATGAGCCAGGGGATGCAGTGCATGCCTTCTCCCAAACCTGCTCTTTACCGCTCCACAGCAGCACAGCCACAGCCATGGACCAGTGCTCCTCAAGGCAGGACTTCGCCCTCACTGACTGCCTGAATTACACCCAGGCCTATTAAATTCAAATTATAGTTCTTAATACTGCGGTGGAATGAAACAATGCAGGCAGTATTTCAGAGGCGAGACGAACAGTGTTACATCTCCCAGTCTCCAGTGGGATTTATTATGGTCATTTACTCCGGTCTCTTCGAGCCCAGCTCTAATTCGCTCCTTTCTGCAGCTAAACAAACCGCAGTCCCCCAGCACACGCAGAAATACATTTTCACAAGCAGCGAGTACCGTGCAAGCCAAGCAATCCCAGCACCAGCAGCAGAAAGGGATTATGTAGCTATACAGAAAACAGCGTAACAGAAATTTAATTCTGCTGTTTTAAGGATTTGCAAAGATCATTTGTCCATGGAGAAAAAATAACATCAGAGGGTAAAAGCATGAGTGACCGAGTGTGATGGCTTATGCACATCCCTCCCTTTTGCTCTAACAGATGTGACTTGGAAATTCCACACACCTCTCCCTGCGCCGCGGCTTTCTCCTGACTCCCAACAATGCCATGCAGGTAAGCAAACAGGAAAGAATGACAAGATGGAAAAGTAAATGAGGGAGAGAGGATCCCACGTTACGTAACATCGCATTTAGAGGATTAATTGGGACAGGCTGATAAGGATGAATTGAATGTGTGAGAGCTACAGTTGTTTTAATTGAGCAGCTTTTCTCCAGGGAAGAGAGCTAAGTTTAAACCATCTGTCCAATTTCAGTGTCATTTGCCAAGGAAATGATTAAATATTTTAAGATTAAATCAAAACTCTGGGAATCAAGGCAGAAGCCTAGAAATAAATGATTTGGGGGTTTACTTTACATGCAGTAATTTGAAGTTGAGGGTTGGTGAATTTTAAATACCATTTCTCCCTCCCGTGTGCACGTACACACATTCACACTTGTACACAGCAGCTAAGTGAAAAATTGAGACGTGAGGCATTTTGCAGCATTTGAGTGAGCCAAAGGCCAAGTGTGCGGCAAGGGACCAGACAAAACCCCAATGAGAAAGGCTGGGACAGCATCTGCCATGCCGGGAGAACCCAAAAAGGCACCTGGGGTGAGGGGTCCTCTCACGGGTGCTTTAGTGACAGCCTCAGCAGGAGAGTGAACATGTCAGCACAAACCCCACAGTCATTTTCTAGGAGGCTAAGAGCATTTCTGAAGTCTAATAAAGCATCTGAGTTACAGCTACTAATCACAAAGCTAGTTTGTGGGGGAAAACCAAGATTTGTTGCCCCAAGGCAACTACGGAAATAAGTGATTTCAGATGATGGCTCATACACTAAGCAACTCTTTCGCTGCCCCTACATGTTGTACTTACACCACGGTGTCCATCCACCCCTCGTATCAAGCTGTGAGGTGTCGACCAAGGCAAGGGGGAGGTGAGGGCACAGCAGAACAGAGCTACTGTGCCTGCAAGTCCCCTAGCATCTGCTGGGCCACACAAGGTGGGCAGAGTTCCTGTTTCCTTGCCTGCTCACGGCACAGTAGAAAGATTTTCCCTTTGTCACCTTACAGCTGAAAAGCATCCAGCAGTTGGGACTGGAGGGAGGTTGGTTGAAAGGATTGCCTGCTCAGAGTGCAGAAAGATTAGTCTGGAATTTCACTTAGCTACCCTGACAAATAGCACATTTCATTTAAACGCGGCACTCATACTGTGACCACCGCTGAATGATGCTGGTGAGAGCTTGGTTATGATTCAATTTCAGATTAAGAAGCCTAAATTTTAGATGTCTACATTTATGCTGAGTGTATAAACTCCCATCATAGTCAGCGGAGTTTTAGGGATCATTTCGGTTCTCTAATCAGAGTTGCTGAGTGCCATTTGAGGGACTTCAGGGTGCCTGCAGAGGGCTGGTGTATACACCACAATGTCTGCAGAGACCTGTGTTCTTCTAGAGACCCCTGGGACCTTCTAGGACCTCTGAAATGGTGAAAGGCACCTGTGTTTAGGACACTGCATCCCGCCCCTAGCCAATGTAGTCTACATGGCCTAAAGAGTGATTCAGCTGACCAGCCAGCTTACCCTGCTTTAGGGTGAGCAACATCATTCTCCAGGTTCTATTGACCTGATCTCCACTGACTATAATGTGAGTTTAGATACCAAGTGTACATGTAGGCACCTACATTTAGAGGTCTTACTCTTGACCTGAATCCCACACCTTATATCTAGTTTCTAGACATCCTCCTTTTCAGTTTCAAAATACCTGTTGTATGACTCAAAAAATCACTCTGAGCCCTCTGGTCCTAAAAGCAGCTCCCTAACAGCCATGAGGAAAGCAGCTTGTCTCCCTCTATACTTGCCTTTGATGTTCTGGCCAGTTTTAGAGAAGGGAAAGGAGCAGGTGCTTCTTCATGATGGCACAGACTTTCTTGGTACACCTCTGGGCACTGGAGCAGGGCTCAGCAGATGGTGCAGGCAGTGTCCCAGCACCCTAACACCATTCCTGGCAGCGGGACACCAGCCCACAGTGTCGCCTTTTCCATAGAGGACTTCATCCTACTCCTGAAACGCTCTGTCTTCACTATGTAAAGCCCTGTGCTTGCCCTTGTCGCACCAGGGCAGACATCACAGCTAACAGAGACTTTACCGTACCTCGGGCGCTCACTGTGGGTGAAGCGTTACGGTTGCATTGCAATTTAATCAGGGGCCACACGATAGCAGAGATTTTTCCACAGAGCCTCAAGTTGCATCTCCAAGTGCTGAAGGGAGAATCCTTGCTTTTATTTCTTGTTATTATAAAGGATGTTTCGGTCCTTTCTGCCTATGGAAGAAACCTGGACAACCTGAGGAAAGCAAAACAAGCTAACAAACCCAAGGTGAGCATCATTATTATTTTCCCCTAAAATCTGATGGCTTTTAGCCAAAATTCATAATGGGCCAAGAAGTCTTGCTCCTGGTAATGCTGTAGGAGGGGATTAATCTCAGCCTTATCCAGTCGCTGAGCTCCTTTCACTGGCAATGAAGAGAAACAGGCCCTTTCTGAGGGAGACTCATCTCAGACAGGTCTCTAAGACATCGTGTTCATGGATATAAAACTTGACTAACTCTGGGCTAAGAACAAATCATATCTTTGCTGATCACTTCTGCAAACTGATAATAGATATTTTTCGGATGTGTCATTTAATCAGGTTTTAAGACATAGATGTTATTTAGGTAGGGCAGCCAACTCCTTAACCTCATTAGTTACAGATTTTTTTAACTTCTGTTTTTAACTTCGCTGTACAACTAGCTGCATTTCCTAATGTCCAGTTATTTACTTCCATCAGCTTCCCTTTCACCCTTATTAAATATTGATTTGTTTACAGAAGTTTTCACACCACCTCTTAATCAGAGCTACTTTGTTACCAAACTTGCTTTTATTGATGAGAAAATTACTGGTTTTCTTTGACAATCCAAGTAATCTTTTCACATTATTATTTTTACTTCTTTAAAAACAGCCACTTACCAAGTACCCAGAATATGTAACCACTTGTTGGAGTTTCCTCCTGGTTGCACAAAATCTGTCTAACTGGGGCACGATCATTTGCGCCCAGGAAAAAACTCAGTATCTGTCCAGTGGCGAGTTTCTCTACCCTTAAAACAACTCCACTACTGACCTTCTCTGTAGAATAAGTAAAAGGCTGACCTTCCCCTATAGAAGGTGTTAACTTATAAAAGTAGACTGTAGAATTTTATACCATATCTTAATTTTCAGGACTGCCGAGGCTATTTTATTACTAGCGGCATGACTTCTTGAGCATCTTGACTGGAATGGTGAGACATGAGAGAGTACAGCTGAGATAACCAACAGCATAGCCAATTTGATGAAGAAAATACATTTGCAAAAATACTTTTGCAAATAGAGGAATTTTTAATGTGAGAGTATCTAATATTTTTCCTTTCTTATTAAAAAAAAAAAGGTATTATTTTGTATGCTGGAAAACATTCTTTGTGATAGCAAAGTCCTTTAACCATTGAATTTTTCTTCACTTCTGACAATATTATTTATTTCTAGCTTGGACTTTCAATTTAATGAAGGAAGCAAAGGCTGTATTTCTTCCTGGTAAATTTAAAATAAATGAGAATGTTCTGATGAAAACAATTTTCATAGAATTATACATCGTATTTTCTTCTGCCATTGCAAAATGTGTTGAAAAATACAGTCTAAAATAACCCAGGCACAACCAGTCTGTGTATCTATTTTAAAACAGGATCATTGGATATTTTTTCCTCTCTGCTGGGTTATACTTTCTACTCAAAACAGTGGCTTGTGCAGGCTAAGATTAAATTTTTGCTAGAACTATTTCAGGGGAAAAATATAGAAAAAGGAAGAAAGATATAACCGAACTAGATTTTGCACTTCTTTTTTTCCAGCAATTTCTATTTTATCTTTAGAGAACTTTGTTGTTGGAAGACAACAAAATGACAGAAACTCTATGTCTGTGGGGAAACCTCTCCGAACTGTTGGTCACCAAGAGCACAGAAGTGAAAGCACAAACCCTGGTGCAGTCACTGAGGACCGAGAAGATGTCTGCAAGGTTTCCATCAGAGCGCAGGACAGGAGCATGTCCTTGGTGGTGCAGTTTAATGGGAACCGGCATCTCTTCCCAGCGCTTCCTCATTAGCCACAGCCTTCAATTTTTGTGCTGGTTCTGATTAAATAGTTACAGCCTGTCCCAGGCTGGACCATTACTGATGCTGGACTTGGGTAGGAGGGCGTAGAAAGGCTACAAGCAATGAAAAATAAAAGGGAACTAAGAGCCCAGGACCCACATCACAAAACCACCTTGCCAACCACAAAAAAGCTCTGTTTTACATAGTTGGCTTGATTGATTGTTTTAATTCACTTTTCCAGCTCCAACTGCAGACAGCTCCAGGGCATAGTTGGTGGAAAATTTCTCAACCCTGCCAGGCCTCCCTGGGACGTTGTGCAGGGCAGCCACACAAAGAAAACGGCGCTGTAGCTGGGGTTTGAAAATACACCACCCATTAGCTGCTACATGAGGTACTGCCAAGAAAAATCCAAGGCCTTTCCATTTCTCCATGGTAGAAGAGACATTGCCATCCCACAGAAGTGAGACTAGAAAGCATGGGCTCAGGGACCCATCACAACAGCCCTGTACTATAAGCTGAGTTCACTAGTCCCACAGCACAGAGTTGTTTTTTTTTTAAATAGAGTTTTTGGATGACTATCAGCACTAAGAAGGGGAAGGAGTAATGTTATCTCCTAGCAGCTCAACCAGAGAGCAGCTTCCCTGGCTCCTGCTGCGGCAGATGAAGACCACGTGGCTGGAGGGACCTTCTGTACATCTGTGCGCTGTGGACCCCATCAGCATCTCCAAGAGGAGTTTGGCCACAAAGCTCTGGGCACAGCTTTCTGCTGAATCCATGTCCTTGGACTAACCCTCTGCCAACCAAAAACCCATGCGCCTCCTACAACATCCTCTCATTGCTTGTCAGGCTATACAATACAAGATCACAGATGAATCAATTCTGGTGTGGAAGGACCACAGACAGCACAGGACACCTAAATAAAGCTGACAGGCTGCCTGCTTTCACTTGTTAAAGTAGGTTAAGCATCTCTCCTCCCAAGGCGAGAGGGCATTCATGACTGAAACCTGTGGTGTTGCTGGTGTTACTGTCCCTTGTCATATGCATGTGTGTCAAACAGGCAAAACTTCTCTGATCTTATTCTTCTGTAGTGCAAATGTGTGGTTTGGTAATTTGTGCACATAGTTGTAGGGCTGCAGATTAAACAACTGATGCGAACTCAAACGGAGGAGCTCTGCAACCGTGCCGGCAGGGGCATCTGCACCAGATGACACACACCTCACTGCGCTCTGCAAGCTCACACCTCCGCTGGCACAAGCGTGCGGGGATCGCACTGCAGCTGACCAAAATACCTGCCCACCTCCCCCCCCGCCTCTGCATCACTGAACTAAGATCACTTTTGACCTGAGGATGCCATCCTCTATCCATTTCTATAAACCCCCATACACTTCAGCAGCTTTCAGGCATGCATTCTGACAGCTTTTTAAGTCCCGACTGAAAATCACAAAAAGCTTCGCTAACCCAAGAAGCAGCAGGGGAAGGGATACGTAAAAGGGAAAGGAATTTCAGTACAGAGAAGTTCTGCGTGACTTCAAGACAAAAAATGGCCAGGGAAATACATAAGACTGAAAAAGAGAAACAACCAATGCAACAGTCTTGAAAGAAAAGAAGAAACGGAGGCAAAAACTGAGAATGAGTTGGGAAAATTATAAGTCTGGGAATTAGCGTTTGTGGCTGTCTCTCAACACTGAGAGACACTTTTGCTGGAGAAACTGAGACAGAAAGAAGTACTGTAATTTAATTCCAGTGCCGCAGAAAGCCAGTGGTAGAATCAGGACTAAATCTCCCTAGTTCAAATCCACTGCCTTTTATAGTGAGTTTGCTATGTTTGAAAGGTGAACCTTACCTCCTCACACTCCTGCCCAAAACAGAGAGGGATAAGACTGCCTCCATTGAAATCAGGGAATATTTTATCACTAACTTCAGTATGGACCCAAATCCATCGCTAACACCTGCCTTGATGACAATCAATCCCCACTTGATCAGCTCATCAAATCAAATTGTTGTGCCGGAGTTGAACTTGTCAGCAGAGGAGAGCCCTCAAAATCCATGTGGTGCAAGAACTGGCGTCTGCTGCCTCCCTCAAGCAGTTAACACGTGCTATGGGGGATGTTTGAAAGGAAGAAGGTCTTCCTCCTCCAGGAAAGAAGGCTGAGGTGCCCTGCTAAAGGTACAAAATGCACTCAAGGTTGTACCACAATGACAATCTCACCCATGTCTTCCAAAGACCTGTAAATGAAATGGCTTTTGAAGGGATCTGAAAATGATCCCTTCTTCCCCCAGTATCAGGGAGGAACATTGCTGCTGAGCACAACCTTTAGCAATACTACTTTAAATAAAAGAGATCGGGCAAATGAAAATGATAATGAAAAAATAATCAGCATATAATGCTCCCTTTTATGTACTTTTTTTGAGTAAAGTTTTATGTGATGGCTTTGAAACTAAATCTAGAATGTGTCTCTCATGCATCAGACAGTCTAACTATAAGACACCAAGACACTTGAAAGTCAGAAATGTAGGTGATGTTGATAACATCTTCGTATAGTGCAGTAATAACATTCAGTCACTCAAGGTCTTTCATTTTTGGAACTGCCCCATATGAGCGTGACATCCATTAGTTCAAACCTGCATTGTGCTACAGCAGTTTGAAAAAAAAAAAAGTCACTAGGAAGAGTATTAAAAATTGCATGAAGGAGTCTTTCCCTCGGGCATTTCTTTTCAAGGTCAGAAAGCCTCGCTCTTTTTTTTTCTGCTGACATGAAAACATTTGGAGAGATGACGTGACATGAAGACCCACACCTAATCCAGCTCTTTAATTTTGAAAAACCTTCATCTTCACACAGTGTTTCAAATGTGACTTTGTTTGATCGCTACGAAATTAAAAAAAAAAAATGTGCCGTGTTCCCTGACATGCCTGCTGTAGGATGTGCACATAGAAAACCACAGGGGGATCAGCAGAACCTCATGAATAAAAAAAACCTGCCCCAAACCCTCTTTCACCCAAACCAGAAGAGAACATTTATGGCAGTTGAAAGGCATGATGAGGGTTGTGTCTCAGCTTTTCTCTTATGGTCCTCTTTGCTTGCAGCAAAACAAAGTTCACTCGGTCTGTGGTGAGGGACCCTGTCTGTCCCCCCCCGGAGGCTTCCAGGCAGGAGCAGATCCCGGGGAACACACACTGCCAGGAGCAGGTGCTCCCCTCAGTACCCCAAATCCCAGCCCCTGCTTCCCCCATCACCTAGCACCCACATTTCACAGCACCCGTTCCTGAAGATCATCAGCCATATCAAGAGATGAAACAAGCCCACTTGGGTTCCCCTGTCAGATAAAGCACGGCTATTCACAATGTGCCACCAAACCTTCAAAAGCCAAGACTTTAAAAATTCTGTGAAAATACGGTTTATGGACCTGTGTAGGGGCAATTGTATCAGCATTAAAAACAGAGCTTGTCAATATTTTATGACTTTCCCTTCCTCTCACCTCCAGCCTTTCTTGCAGCAATAAAGGCCCTTTCTTAAGTTCAGACATACTTTTTCATAAACAGTTCCGTTTTCTGATGACTAAGTTTATCAAAATCACACAGTAAACAGCAATAACATTTTGAAAATATCAATGTGATTCAGGTACTTAAATCCTCTTTAAGTTCACGCATTTAAATACTCCTGCTCTGCTAATTCGGTAAATCTGACTTTAGGGCTCCTAATCAGAACACAGAAGTCCCAGGAGCAAAAATAGCCCCATGAGTTTGGCACAAATTCACTCCCCCAGTTTTAACTTCCTTAAAAAAAATTTGACAGATTAACTTTATATCTTGCAGTTGTTACACTGGAGTTGGGTACCACCTGCCCAAACCACAACAAGTTTAAACCAGGAGCGGTCTTTCCTGAAGGCAGCACAAAAGTGTGAAGTTGGTGTAGCCTCTGTGTCCTGTGCTCTGGTTAGTGTGAGACTGTGATTGCGTTCCCGGCGTGCTCTGCTGGGTGACCCCCAATGTCCAGTGTCCTCTCTCCTCTGCCGTCCCCAGCTTCTCATGTTTGCAGTGTGATGGCCCCTTGGGTCGTGCAGATGCAAGTCTTCACAAGGCGATGATAGAATGATGGAAATGATCTGCGCTTTGCGAAATAGAAAAGCTAAGGTTCTTCAAGAAAGAAAAAAAAAGCAATATTTATTCTGGCTCATTAGAGTTGATGGCATAACCCTACAAATAACAAGAGCAGGAAGGAGAGAGGAGCAAGTGACAGCAGTGTTTTCTGAGGGGAAAAGAAAAAAAAAAAATAAAATTGCACATGGCAATCCAACCTGAGCTCTCTGAAGATCAGGAGGACCTAGGCTCCTCTCTAAGACTTTTGGCACCTCCATCAGGTGCACACCCTTCATTACCCCTGTTGCTGCCTGTGTCCAGAGCTCTGAGGCAGGGCCAGCTCTTGCCTGCGGGCTGTCCCCAGCACAGGCAGCCAGAGCTCAGCACACACTGCCACTGGCATTTGGACTTCCCTCACGTAGGGAAGAAAAGAAAACAACCCAAAGCAAAGCCCCCAAAGGAGTGGAGTTTTGTTTCTATGCTATGGTAGGATTCCCTTATGGCTTAGGAACATGCGAGTTCAAACCGAAGCTTTCTGCAGAGTTGGGAAATTCATAACCACACCCTCATGCATGCACTCTTGGGTATCTACCAGGGCTGGGCTCTCAATCCAGTCTTACCCTCATGAGAGCATATCAGAGTGACTCTCCCATACCTTCCTACCAGGACATCATATCTTTGAGACCACTGCTCCTCTGTAAAATTTTGGTGCAACTGGCTTTTGCATGCATGGAGAGCTTCTTCTCTCCAAGCAGGAAGACAGATGCCCCCATACAGACTGCAACTCAGCTTCATTTCTGTAGGAAGCCAGCCTAAAATCTTGTGTAGAACAGTCCAACTTCTGGCCATGCACAGAAAGGAGACACACGGCCACAGACAGTGCAGTAGGCAACTGGGCAGCCAGGATCAGCCCAAGGAGCTAATCCCCATCTTCCCATAAGTTCACCCAGGACGCCTGACACTTCAGAGCCCTTGGCCAAATCAGAGCTGCATCCAGGCTCGGCGATCCCCAAGGATCATGAGCAAGACCAAAAGGAGCCTCCTCTAAAGCGAGAGTAATTGCCATGGCCAAGTAAGCTGATGGACATGAACACAGGCCCCAAGGTGCTGCACACAAACCACGTGGACCCTGGGCAGGTCAGAGCCCATGAGGGCTCAGGCAAGTCTCCATACATGCTGCACATGAGGAGGAAGGACACTCAGGGGTGGCAGATGAAGAGCAGCCCAAGAGAATGCGATGCCATGCCCCAGGATAGCTTGTCACTGCTCAGAATCAAGTCTCAGCTTTACTGTTTCACTGAGTGCAGTCCAGCGAATCCATTTGCACCCACGCTACTGCTCGTTTTTTTCACCCTCTAATTTTACAAGGACTTTCTAACACAGATAACCTCTGTACTCTGTATATGGAAGGCTTCAGTGTTGACCTTTAAAGTTAATGGCTCTGTCTACATTTGAGATATTTGCACTTGTGCACTTAAAGCCAGCTCTTGGGCTGATAAGCACTGCGAGCAAAATTGCTGGCACTCCTGGCAGGCCAACCAGAGCTCAAGGGTCATACACGTGCAGTGGATCTGCCGTGGGGATGGATCCAAAGGAGCCACCCTTCCCTGGAATCAGGATGCTTCTCACAGTTCGGTAGAGCAAGACCCTACTGCTAATTTTATGGGCAGCAGCAGCATCTTTCCAGCCACAACAGCAACATGTGGAAGGCAAAAGGACCACAGGATCTGCACTGGCTCAGTGGTCATGGCCAATTTCATCTCCTTCCTCATAACACCCAGGCGAGATGCTGAAGTAAACAGCTCAGCTGCCCAAGTGGATGCTTTCCTGCCAAGAATATATTTCAGTGATGCAAAACCTTCTTGGGATAAGGTACCAGAACACTGAGGTTACTGTCTCTGACACTACCAGCCTATCTCCAGTGGCAGTTCATCACCTGTCGTGTTTTCTTATCCCAGGAGAGTCTGGAAGCACCCTGAGCACTGGCTGCCGAACACGAGAAACCGGTGCTCCAGTTTCTTTCAACATAGGAAAAACACACAAGAAAGGAAAATAACATTAAATGGACCCTGTCCACAGTCAGCCTGGCTTCTGAGCACAGTGCTCAGCATCGTTACGTTCGTGCGCCTCGCAGAACAGCACAGTCTTATGAAAGCCAATGTCTTAGATTTCTTCATATTTTAATAATCTTACTAGTAAGATATATGAGTGCTAATACACTCTACTAGACCAACATAACCTTAGCTGTTAGGTGACTACACAGCTGAAGGTAAGTGGGAACTTTCATTACCTGAAAGAAAGGTGACCAGTGTTCCTGAAGCAGAAAAGTTTACTTCAAAGTCCTGAAATGACAAAAGCAGAATTTTGGCCTTACAATTGTTACATACTTTTCGCCAGACTTTCATGCAGTTGGAAATTTTCATATTGCATAAACCTGAGTTAGAGACAGACACAGAACAGAAAATACTTTAAATCTGCACAGGAAGACTTAGAAGTAACAAATACATGGTCAAACAGGGGGGGAAAAAAAAAGAAAAAGGCATTTTCTGACATGAACAGCTAGGAATCCCAAAAGTTATTTTCAAGTAATTTCATGGAAATTTTTGATGCCTCCAGTAAAGTATTTGCAGACAGTGCACCCTGGAATGGCTAGTATGCACTTGTCCATGATCTGCATCTAAGAAGTTGCCTATAATTAGTTAATGAGTAGACAGCAGTTAGGAGTTCTCATTTTAGTACCAATGCGTGCCAGCGAAACAAAAAGCAGCAAAGAGAAAAAGGCCAGGGCTGAATAAAAAAAAAAAAAGAGGTTCTGCTACATTTCCAGCAGCTGTAGAAAGTGGTCCACCCACCACATCTCTAACACCGGCTTAGTCTCCAGGCAGCGGCAGTCATACCACGGTGCAGTATAGAAATGTAGACATGGCAGCCACTGAGAGATCAGCTAGTCTGTCTCTTTCTCCCTCCTCAAGGCAGGCTCAGGTCTCCCCAGCAGGTCCTGACCCATCTCTAAACTGTACAAAAGCACTGTTGCTAGTAGAGTTTCTCCAGAGCTGGGGTCATGCCTTCTAGCATCTCTTCCTCTGCCAGACTAGGACACCCTCCAAGAGTGAAGAGCTGCACTGGCAGGCTGGGAAGACCCAACAACACAGTCCTAGTGAGATGTACAGGACAGCTGTGAAGAAATGGCGTTGTGACTCAAAACCAATTGAAGGCTTAGTGCAGCAAGGACTTTATGTACCCATCAGGGAACAAGTACCCAGCAGTGTCAGTCATGGTCAAGCCCCTACAAATACACAAGGCAGGCCTTAAACACCGAATAGCGCAGCTTTGGCTCCTCACCCGTCTTCAGCTTCACAACCATGGGCAAGCCCTTGACTGGGTGTCCAGAACAACTGTCCCTTGTGCAAATGAAAACTAAGCATGGCACTGTGACATTGCGACTTTGCACTTAGCAGGCAGACAATTATTCTTCTTGTTTAATTGTATCTGCTAAGTGACACACACAGGCCCCATGTGGTTTAAAATTTGGCGTATCATTTTATTTTTCATAGCAGCTTCTACAAATGGATGACACACAATCCATTATCATTTTGGAAGCATTATTATTCATGCAAACATGTCCCAGAACCTTGGACTTTTTTTTTAATTCCTTTTTTTTTCCCCACATTCCTTTTACATTCAGATTGCAAATTCCGTATCTTGCCAATGAGATTTCCTCCTCCTCACCAACCCAAAATAAATTAGAGAACAAGCTGCTATCTCTAAAAGCTTTATAAATAAAACATACTGCACATACACACACAAAGGCTACAATTTTAGAGTACTTCTGTATCCTGGATGGATCTAGAGATGTCGTTGCAAATGCGCAGATGCTGCCAGTCACGGGAGCTTAACAAGTGCTATGCAGTTTGACATCCCATTAGATTGTGGCCCTTTGTGGCAGTTGCGGCTTCCCAGGGCAGAAAGTAACACAGGAATTGCATCTATCAAGGAGAGAAAAGAATGGTAACCACACTGGCGTATTCATCAAGGGACCGAACTACAATTACTCTTTCCTGGCTCAACTAAATAAAAATTATGACAGTTCAAAAGAATGCTAAAAAGTTTTCTGAAAGTGGAATAATCACATCATTTGGAAACATTTGCTTTTTTCTTTACTTCAAAAAGGAAATATTTTTCCTTTAAAAAAACCCACAATTTGAGGTTTTGTTTTATTTTCTTCTCTTTTCCAACAGAAACATGCAAAGCATGAAGAGAGGACAAGAAAAAAAAAGAAAGTAGTCCCACAGCTAAGAAAGCCTGTTTTTTTCTACAAATTTGTGCTGACTTTTAACTCAATTAACGCAAAGCTGCTGTTGCGGCATCGCCCATCTGTTGGAGACGCCGCAGGGGACAGCTGCCGGCACTGGCCTGGCGGAGGGACAGGCTGTGGCAAGGTTTCCTTCCCGCAGCTTCTAACACAGCCTGAACGCCTACTCAAAGCTTTCCGTGGCTTCCAGCCCTCCACACGCTTGGAGACTAAAAAGGCAGACAAAATGAAGGAAAAAGAAAGAAAATTGGAGCAGGAGAAAAAGACTCTGTTCCAAACTGAATAGCCTGAAACTTTTTATGTTAACCCATGTTTTGAAAAATAACATTTGATCCGTAAAAAGCAGTCACACATTCCCCTATGCCACCAGCATCCACCATGGGGGTGAGGAGGAGGACAACTCGGTCCCTGCCTGCCTGGGGACCGCAGGGACCAGCCGGAGGATGCTCTGTCTGATCCCAGCACGGAGCAGGATGGGAAGCGTGCGGTTCCTCTGACTGACCCTGAGCGTCTCTGGGAAGGGAAGTGCCCTTGCACCAAGCCTCAGGCAGGGGGTCTGGGGCTGCAGAAACCTCTGTCTGTCCACCTAGCCCACAAAATAAGTGTCCAAATAATCGCCTTGCTTTTTTAAGGGTTTAAAAGCGTCCTGAGGGATCAAACAGCCAGATTCAATAGCCAAAACAGGTTCTGTGGACTTGTGCCCGTCACAAAAGCTGTCGTCCTGAGCCAGGTCGCAGATATGGTTAGCTTCAAGTGCCATAGAATGGTTAGAGTAGGAAAGGCCCTTAAAATCATCTAGTTCTGACCCCCCTGCCATGGCCAGGGCCACCTCCCACTAGACCAGGCTGCTCAAAGGGCGTGGTGGCCACTAAAAAGCTGATACAGAAGAGCCTGTCTGGAAATTTTAAAAGGAGTGATGCATTTTAAACCTTTTTGAGGTCAGGTTCACCCTACAGGACTCGAGTGGCTCTGCACCTTCTAAAACTTCTATTAGACTTCCACAAAAGCAGGTGACAGTCTAGTGTGTTAACCTGGCTCTCAGCAGTGAAGCAAACACAGAAACCCTGCGTGTCTCTGCTCACCCAGGGGCTGTCTGACCCCCTCCAGCAGTTTGCCGAGGTGGGACATGCTGGGAGGCTTTTTGGGAAGCCCCAGGCCTGACTAAGCCTCTGCAGAGGGAAGTACCTGGCCTCACTGGCATTTCCCATGAAATAGGGCACACATAAACTTCAGATCATCTTTGTCTGCCCTGCAACAGGGGGTTTCATCACCCACAAGGCTGTCTGGGTTTTTGGATAACATTAAGCTCCTGGCCTCAGTGAAGGCCCACAGTAATCAGAGCTCACAAACACCTCCTTCCCTTCATGTTAGCTTCATTAAACTCCATTTCCACTGCATTTCCCCTCTTCTTGGGTTAGGAGGAAGAGTAAAGGACACTTTGAAAAACAAGATTTGATCCGTAAAAAGCAGTCACACAATCTTCGTCACCACCAGGCAGTATCTCAACACTGTCCTCCGAGCCTGTTTTCTCAGCTCCTTTGCAAACCAGACAGCCCCAGCCTCCCTTCACACAAACCCTCCTGTGGTGTCGGCCACAGGGGCTTATCCCACCCTATGTCTGTCGTGTTTTTTGGAAATGGGGGTCTGAATCCGCCCCAGCTGACTCCCTGCACCTACCTGGGGCACCTGCATTAAAAGCGTGACCTTGACTGGATGGGGGGGCCTCATGCTTGTACTCCCACCCCACAGAGACAGACCGTGCACGGGCTCATCTTGCATCTCCAACTCCAGTGCATGAGCTGAGCCCATGCCCGAGCTCCCCACAGCACACGGTGTGGTACCACCACTGAGCCCTCCTCCTCGGGCAAGCCCGAGCATCCATCCAGGGCAGCCGTGAGGAGGGGGGAGGCTCAGACCAAGGGAGCAAGCAGCAAGATGAGGTCCATATGAGACAAAGCGCTCGTGCTGTTGTTCCCAGGTGGCTTAAGGAGCTGCCTCTTACCTCTTCTCCAAAACCACTTTTTCCTAGCTGTTATTTACTGGTGCTCAGCAGAGTCTCCTGGGACACATCTGGGGCTGGGGCTCAGGTCAAACAGGCAAGGCTGCCACGCACAGGCAGACAGCTAAGCACTAAGGCTTAAAGCCAGAGTCCAAGGCAAGGTGTCAACTGGCAAGGGACAAAGGAGAAAAACAAGCTGCCATCTTAAATGTGATTTCAGCGATTCAAAGGGGTCATTCTAGTCAATCCACTGGTTAATGAGTTAGCGGCACTGGCCCAAGGTCTAATCACAAATGGGTAAGAGCATTTCTCCAATGCTATCATTTGTTTCTCCATTTCCAGTGCTCCATTTCAATTGGAAGAGCAGCGCTAAAAAAGAGAGAGAAATCAGCTTTCCATCTTTATCAGAGAAAAAGACGTGTAAGAAACCACAAATGCCAAGCATACCTCCTCTCCATCCTTGTCTCTCTTCATACCAGCCCAGTTCCCTAGTCTGCTGCAGCTGACAGTCCTGAAATATTGCTTTTGAAAGAAGCTGAAAAGAAATATTTGCAGTAGGCATTGCTGAATGTTACAGAAACACTGAAGAGCAACTAGAGATCAGTTAGACAGCCTTATCCCTAAGCAGCAACATGTTGAAATGCAGGAAAGAAGAGCGATAACCAGGAATGGGTCAATGCAATGAACCAACTTCATTAAAATTGATCTACCCGTAAAAATAAGTCCTGATGAAGTGCAGCTTGGGTTTCATCTTATTTGCATGTGATCTTCAGCATCAGCTGGTGGCAACAAGATGACTAGATGAAGGCAACAGAAAAACATGATGTTAATTATGTAAACTCCTCAGTTCTAGGAACTAAGTACATCAAAATCTTCACACCTTCAGAGTTCAGGAGAATTCAAAGTCAGCTTTTTGTCTTGTGTCCCTTCCTCCCTTTCCGAGGGCAGGAGACAGCAACTGAAGCAGTACTCTGTGACCAGTCCCTCTGACCATGCTGCCTTAGAGGGGTCATCCTTCTCTTTGAAATCATCTTTAGCCATCTCTCTCCCTTCAGGCATAATTTAGTTTATTAAAAGACAGAGCAGAGGGAGACTGAAATGGCCATAAAGCTGGAAGAAGGTGTAGAGGAGCCCAGATATTATTCTTAGCTTTGACAGGTCTGTGGGGATATCTCTAGGTGGGACTCTGAAGTAGACAAAGTAGCAGATGGTGATGGGCAGCAGATGAGAGACTTTCCCTCGTCACTGCCATTTCCACATTTGGAGGAGGCATTCAGTGAGCATCCATCCCAGCCATCCTGGCTGTTATTTCTACATGTCCTCCCAGATGTTTCCATCAAACCTGAAGGCTGAACATCCCTCAAGTATTTTGTATATTTTGCTGAGACTGGGGCAGCTCTTTCAAAAGCAAACAGGACTAAGACTGCGCCTTTGTCAAAACCATCTCACTGGTGGTGTTACGGCCATCCTGATTTACTGATCTTCACTCCACTAGAGATACCCTAAGACGGGTTGGGACCAGAAATAGGACTACATCTGTAATGAGGTGAGACAACACTCTACATCTGAGCTTTTTTTGACCCTGGGGGGTAATTTCAATCCAGGACAGAATTTCACAGATTTACTTTCCCACACAACCTTTTCCAGTTTCCAAGAGAAACAGTTTTCTTTCATGCTGCCTTTTATTATATTTTTTCGGTGAGGTGAAACTGAACAAACCTGAGTGATTGGGACATAAGACATGAAAAGAAAATAAGGACTATTTCAGATGAGCATTTTTCATTTATACTGCTCTATCTTATTACACTAAGACTGTTGACCTTATCAGTTTAACAACCCACTTCAGAAAGATCTACATATGCACCTGAGTGTTAAACTGAGTACTTGAAAGACATATTAAATCAAATAAAGATTGACAGCTTGCTGTTTCTATCCTACCAGTCAAGCACTGCTTAATTCATAATCTACATGAAGTATAGAAGACCAACAAGGGTATATTTTACATGGCCTCTGTATCTCTCCAAAGCACACCTATCTTTACATAGATACCTTTGTTGCAAGGCTGCCTTTTTATTCTTTGCTTACACAGCATCTAGCACAATGATGCTCTTGCTTATGACAGAGCTCCAAGGCACTGTCACAAGGGAAAAAAACCCCACAGTAATAGCCATAGAAATGGTCTTTAACACGTATCAATACTTTACTAACATCCATAAATTGATTCTTAGAAATCTTGGAATTTCTTTCCAGTGTAAAGGCTGTGGCAATATGACTTGTGCAGCATCTACTGTGAGCCAGAAGCAAAGCTGGGCTTGAACTCAGTCCTTCCTGCTTGACAGCAGTCACAACACTCAAATCAGACCCACCAATTGGCCTAGGAATCAAGGTTGAAAGAGGAGCCAGGACCTGAGAGGCAGAAGCTATGAACTGGGTACCTATGAAGTATCAGTCACGGCCCACTTAGAGGGTGTACGTGTGGGAACTCCCAGAAATCCCTTCCCACCATGCCACCTGGTCTGCAACTCCATGGAAGTGAAAGGAGCCTAAAGACACTCCACTCTTCCACCTCTGTGCACCCCTGGTGAACCAGGGGCAATAGCTTGGAGCAGGCTTTAAAAAGACAGACGTACACTTTACTGCATTAGTAGTCAAAAGATCGCCTGAACCTCATCTCAAAGCTTCCTCAACCTAGCCACGTCCTGTGTGTAGGGACCACCACCATTTCTGGTTCTCCTTCTCAACGTTCTAAGCAGCAGAAATGAACTCAGGGCAGTAAAAGGGTTGCTTTGTTTGAAGTTGTCTTCCTGGTAATGATTTAGTTTCCTGATTACAGAAGAAAAGAAGACATTTGTTACAGTTTATTCTATTAATGGCTGAATCAGTACTGAAAGGTCCTCAAAAAATCATCTAAGTGATCCCACCAAAACAGAGAAGCAAAAGGATCCTAGCCTGTCCCTGGCACACGTTCATGTAGCTTGTTCTTGAAAACACTGGTGATGACTGTTTATAACAGTCCCAGGTGATCTATCAGTGCTTTCCTCCCTTTCTAGTTAAAATGTTTTGCCTTCACCTGCTGTAAATATTACCACCACCCAAGTTGAGGTGCTCACAGACACCACCTGAAACAACTGCTAAGGGAAGTAGTCATTTCACCATGACCTGGTGGCTGCTGACTTTGGTAATACTGTCTTGCACTCATTCACTCCAGAAGTTTTCTGAATGCTTTACTACGGCAGCTTCATTCTCCATCTGGCACCTTCCCGATGAATCCTTTCTTCCAACACATTATATCAAAAGCATAAATCATTTGACTTCACTTTTTTAAGCTCTCCTTTGCCTGTTCTGCTACTCCTGTACTGCCTCGTAGACATGGACAGGGTTCCCAGTAAAACTTTTAAGACCCTACATTACCCACTCCTTCAGTCTCCTGTGTCCCAGGGCAAAGGGATTGTCCTGGCAGGGATCTAGCAGCTGGTGTTAATTAAATAGCATTAATCTTGCCCTCCACCCTTCTTTTGTTACACTGACTTGCTGTATCTCACCTTAAACCAGGCATTAGGGTCATGATCTAATTGCTGTGTTTAACGAGCCTCCTCCAGGCCCTGGTGATGGCCTGTGTGTGCGCTCCAAGCCTCTGGGACACGTGAGGCAATTAGACTTCGTGTGTCCCTCTAAACTAGACTGAATTAGTCCATGTTTGCCATGGTTAAAAGCAAATATATGGACAGGTACCAGAGGATAAGGAGCAGCAACTTGTTATGTAGTAGTCACTTGAGCCTGAGACCTTGATCATGGCCAAAAGAGGTCGCAAGGTCTTTCTCCCATGTTTATGTAGCACCCCACAAATGGGGTCCAGCTCCCTCAAGGCAACTGCAATTAAACAGAAATCTCAGGAGCAGATGATTTCCTCTGACAAAGTATTTCTGTGTTCCTCTATATTAACTTCTTATCCGTGAATAAATGCAGCCGGCTTATCTCTGCTACTCTGTGTTTGCTTTAATAACTACCATGAAGCCTGTGTTTATTACCCAAATCCTGTTTTTAAATCTCACTTCTAGATAAAGCAGTAATGACATGGCTGCTCTGCTCACATAACCCCATAGGCTCTTCTTCCTTTCATGAGGAAAATAAAACCTACCTCTGCCATGCCCCGACAGACCTGCTGCCATTCTGCCGTCTAACGTTGTTGCCAGAAACGTCCTGGGTTGTCATGAGTTTCCATCATTCCTGGGAAATGAACACAAAGATCACAGTGACTTTCCAAAGTAGACGCACATAGGGCACCTCTATATTTACTTAAAGAGCAGAAAAGACTGCAGTTCATCCCCCTAAAGATGGCAAAGCAGCTCCTGGATTCTCACTGACACTCAAAAGTAACAGAAAGCAATCTCACAGTGGGTACCTGAGGGTCTCATTAAGAGAGTCGCTCAAGTTTGCGTATACTCTGAATGTCTTAAGTAAAATAAAGAGTCTGGTAATCACAGCAGAATAAGCTCAAGACTTTCTTTCTCCAGGAAACTACTTGGCTGAGGTAGTGATGCTCTCCCAGCGATGCTCCTGTTTGTCCTTCCAAACCCCAGCAAAGCAGTGCTGTCTATATACAAAAGAGACATTTTCCTCAAGGGAAGACATAGGAAAGCTGTTGAGGTGAGGAAGGAAATCTTAGAAAGCCAAAAATACATTAAAAGGGAGAGAAGCAGGGAGGTTTTCAACAGGTAGAGCCTCAAATGGGGCAATTCAAAATTGTCCTCTCCTGGCTCTAATGGCCCTGGCAGCAGAGATTACAGTTCACAGCTGCTCACCAGACTACTTCTACTTCCTCAGCGAGCAGAGCAGTCCAAAGGAAGGTCAAAATCTGCTTCAGACAACAGCCACCTGGCCATGTCAGACCAGGGGACCTGGACAACTGCAGCAGCACGCAGCTGCTGGAGCAGCAGAGCTGTTCCCAGCCCTCATCCACCCACAGCCATGGACTGCAGCAGCAGCGCCAGTGGGTGCACACCTCAAAGGGACCTGGGCCGTAGATCCAGTCCACCACCATGGCTGCCCCAGGGAGAGCATCTCACCAGGTTCCCCAGCACCATGCTCAGCCTCTTGGTCCCACCAGATCTGCCGCTGGTGAACATCACCCTCCACCCAGCCCCGTCCCTTACCCCCTCTGAAGATGACTGCTCCCTCCAATCCACCGGCATAACAGCTCACATAGTCGGTCCCTAAACCTGATTTGGTCAAGTGATCTAGATTAGCTTTAAAAAGTAAAAATAATTTTTTTTCTGGCTTGGTTTGGGTTTTGGTTTTTTTATCCCTAACCCAGTTCATTTTGACCACCAAAAGCTGCTGGACAATCATACACGCAATGAGATGGGGAGGTCTGGGACAGCTGGGAACTTCTGGGAGGAGACCAGTGATGCAAAAGGACCCCAATGACAGCTGGAAGCACGCCAGGCCCCCCCCCAGAACAAGGCTTGGGGCCACAGGGGTCTCAGATGCAACACACCAAAGCGGTTGTGTCGGAAGCTGTTAATTAAACACAGTTTATTTTGGCTTTCATTGATTTACGCTAAAACAGATTTAAAGACAGACTGGATTAAAGCAGTGGGATTGCACTTTGCAAGAGCTGTGCCATCCGTGTCACCGCGTTTAATTACAAGCAACACCAAAGAAGCTCTTTTCCCCTATCAGTTTTCTCATCAGTGCTACTTTGGGTAAGAATATTTAATGAAAAACAACAGCATTATGAGAAAGAGCTTTTGTGGGGATTTTCAGACCAAATACTGGGATGCTTCTAGAAGCCCAGCTTGGTACCAATTAAAAAAAACTGGGCAGTGTGACCTAGAGACAGCAAGGAAATTACATTGCCTACTGTGAGCTCCTGGGCAGCAGCTCCATGTGCTAAAATTAGAGGAGTAGGAATCTTCATTTTTAAATACGCCAGATTATCATCTTTAAGTAAATCCTCAGATGTTTCAACCTGGTTTGTACTATATTAGGAAAACCTAACAATTTTTGCGCAGGTGGTTCTGACAGAGCCTGGCACGTGCTGAATTTTCCAGATAAGGTGTTTTGTTGAATAAGTGATGAAAACAATTTTTAAGAAGTCAAACCCTGGAACCTGAAAGTTGAAAACCTTACTGAAATCAGGTCATTCTCTCCATGGACAGAAACTCACAGTCTGCATTCTCATACTAGCCACTATCCGTTTTGTGCCAAGGACACAACAGGCACCGTCTGAGACAACAAAAAGACAATCTCTCCCCTAAGGAAACCTAAAACCCAACAGATGACATGATCTGGAGGCCTTTTAGGTGTTCGGCTTTGTGCATTAGTAGAGTCACTACTGGTCACAAGAAATAAACTGAAGTATTTGAAAGGGAGAAGTCAAAGCTTTGATCTCTTGGATAGTTTTGCATCGGCCCAGATTAAATCTTCAAACCAGGAGTGGTTGTACAGCAAATCCCTGCAGGCTGTGGAGGCATCCAGCTTCTGCTCCAAGCTCCCGTGATCCTGCAGGGGAGCTACCAGCTGCCTTCAGCAAAGCGTGTTCACGGACGTTACACTTCATATCTAATGCGTAATACTATTTACATTTTAACTGAGAACTGGTTCTTCTTTAGGATTATCTAGAAACCACACACAAAGGACAAAATTGCTGCAGAATTTAGATAATGACATTTAGTTTCACCATTACTTTCATCCCTATTGAACCCAGCCAGACTTTTTCACAGAAGATATAAAACCCCCGGAGTTCATTTATTCAGCTGACATCCCCTTACCTACGAGCCTTTCTCTCATACTGCGGAGTCCTTTTGCAAAGGGCATCACTTCAGCGCACACGCTTTCATATCCGTCTGACAGCCCATGGACAGCTACACAGAAAGACGCGGGGTCAATTTATAGGTCTAATCCTACCAGGTGACTGATTGTTGTGTGGTAAGCAAAATTCAATTAGGAGAGCTTGCAAGATCAGCCTCGGTGCTTGTTAGCATCCACCACAGGGCAGCTATGTTTTGGCTGCCTATTGACTGAGCAATCGAAAGACAATTGCTGCTTCCAGCCAGGGAAACGTCCAAAGAGCTGTACAGTTCAGGAATGGGGGAGGTTTCCAAATAAAATCAGCCTGAAGGGGCTTGATCCACAAGATCATTACAAGGTCCCAAGTTTGCCAACAAAACTTCAGCATTACCCTTATAAGAAATCTTTCATACTCGACATTTTGTTTGCCTGCCTCTAACAACATGCAACTTAACCATCAATTTTTGCAGCTCTCACAGCTGTGGACTCTGCAGATCAGGATCTGGCTTCTGTGATTGTGTCTAAGCTCCTGGTATGAACCATCTGCACCAAAATGTCCAGGGGAAGCCTCAGAAGTACCCCACGCGTGTAACCAAAAAACCTCATGGATTTATGCATATCCCTGGTCCTCTGCTCCTCAAACCATCAGCTCTTTCCCCAAAAGTTCTTTGCTTTACAAGGGAGGAGAGGCTAGTAATTGAAGGCTCTTCCAGAGGGGGACTTATTAGAGGTGTCTAAGAGAGATGGATGAACCTGAAGTGTGTCCCTTGTTCTGTCTTCCCGCTGTCTGCAGAAAATATTTAAACTAAATCTGATTTTTAGATTGGTCAGAGTGGGGTAATTTCCTTCCAAGTAACTAGGACCTGTCACAACTCCTAGGTGACTTAACATCATATAAGCCCCAGGAGAGTCTGGGGGTGGACCTAACCCAGAGGGGAACACTTTGGTCAGTGAAACATCAGAGTCCAGGACAAGGCTTTTACATTTTTCACCTCTGAGCTCCAACACGCAGTTCCCTGGCTGGGAGCATTCGCGGGAGCAGTGACCTGGCATGTCCAGGCCTGATCTGGGCACGATTATTCAGCACAGAGGTTTAATATATACAGTCCTTACTTACACCAACCTTTCCACCTGTCGCATGGAGGCTTTTATCAAAATCACTAAGATCTGACAGCTCAGATGCACAGGTTTACAGTAAATCTTGGTGTCGCATTGCCAGACAACTTCAAAACATAAATAATTATTGAAATAGTCCCAAAAGAGTTTGTGACTATTGTGAAGGGACTGATGGGTTACAGGGAGAGGAGCAGAAAGTACAAGGCAGAAAACTGAAGCATTGTAGCTAGAAACTCCTCAGAGTCTTCTCCAGGCCCAGGTTTTGCTGCAGCCCTCGGTTTCTCTGCACGCAGGAGGCAGCAAATTAAGACTTAAGCCATTATAAAAATTTGCATTACGTCAGAAGCATTTGGTACTCTGAGGATGATGTATTCAGCGCAGTCTGACAGCCAGCATGAAGCGATGGCAGCGATTTTCAGTGGGACCAGAGCTGGACACAGCGTAAGATACAGAGGCACCACCACGAAGACAGCCTTGACACTGGCCGCTTCGGAGTCCCGCATTTTAGTCAGCAAATGGAAAGTTTCCTTGGCACTTGCAAGAGATAATCCGAGCAGGAGAAGCAGTCGGACTAAACAGGCACTCTCCAACCACTGCAACTAACACGTTATAGCTGCACTTTGGACTGATGCTACTTTCCTTAGAAAATTAAAGGACTTTCACGTTTATGGAGTCTTGCAGCTTCTGAATAGTTAAGCGATCATCGCTGCTTTCATCTTCCACGCGGGGGGACTCAGGAACGATTCCCAGTCACGGAGGGGCTGGACAGGCGATGACGCACACACAAGACCCAGCTCCATGTCCACAGGAGAAAGTTTATCCTCCCCTGGGCTTCTGACTTGCCTGACAAAACCAAATAAACATCAGCTGCTCACAATTGTCTACAGATAACAGAGTTATTTACTGACTAAACTGCTGTGTGAACAATATTCAAGCACTTGTTTCTCTCCATCTGCTTCACTGTTTTATCCAATGTGATGAACAGGTGAGACTCCTTCCTCATTTTTTGTTCACTTCCTTCTTACAATTAACCATATCAGCTTTTTCAGCAACATGAGTGTTACAGTTTGAGAAAACCCATAACGATTTATTGACGTTTAGACAATTATTCTATCACCCAGTGACCCCTCCCCACCCGGGAAGGGGAAACGAGGAAAACTAGGAAACATGACGGTTGAAATATAAATAGATTTAATAGGGTAAGACTAAATAATTAGCAATAATACTAGAGAAACCAGTATTGATCCTGATACTAATATAAGATATACAAGGATTATACTCAGTTGATTACATCAGGAAGCTGTGCACTCCCAGCAGGGGACACCAAATGTGGGACACTGCGAGTGCTACAGCATCGGGAGGAAGGGAAGGGCTCAGGGGTCCAGCACCAGGGCAAGGAGTTCCCTGGACCACCACCACCAAGGGAGAGAGCCATCTATGCAGCAAACTTTCTAATTTATATAGAATATGACACCCGTGGTATGAAATAATCCTGTTGGCCAGCCTGGGTCTAGTGCCCAGGCCTCGCTTCTCCTCATCCTTGCACCTGAGAAGGCTCGAAAACACCGAGACCTTGAATCCCAAATAGCCTAGCTGGCTATAAAGTAAATACTTTCACGAATTCAGACACAAGAGTCTTCTAAAAGTGCAGTTTTCCCCAGCTTTAGAAGAGAAATTAGTCCTGTGTCGCTCAGCCCAGGACAATGAGAAACACCTCATTCCCTGTTGAAACTGTCAGTAGATTCAACAACAAAAAATCACCATATCCTGCTGGAATTACACCAGCTCTAGAGAGATAATGTGGATAAAACACCTCTCTCCAATACCCTCTGTTGCAGCTTAACTTTTTGGGAGGGGTCAAAGATACGAGATGAAAACATACCACATCTTTTTCACCTTCTGTCCATCTGAAAATGAAAAGAAAGAATAGAATCAGCAAACACAAAGAACTTCTCTGTGGGTCGATAGCTGGTAAAACAATCTGCAGAGTCCCTGACCTCAGTTGAATGACCTCCGGAATGATGCATGATCCGAAGATCTGCTGTTTGACCAGGCACACAGTCAAGGGCACGTCCACCCCCCCAAAAAAAGCCATCGCTAGCAACCGCAATCAGAATTGGGTTTGAACTCAAAGGCAAGGAACTAGACTTTATCGATCTTCTTATCTGGAATTCAATGACTCAGTGGGGAGTCCAGAAACCTGAAATTATAGCTGACTATAAAATCCTCCTCTCCTGTTATTTCCAGGCAGCGTCCCTTACAAAAAGCCAACCTACTACTTTTAATTTGCTGTCTGGCTCTGCAGCTTTCTTTAGAAAGCTTTGCATGAATTATTAACTGGTAAATATACAATTAAATCTGAATCGTTACTGTTCCAATTATTGAAATAACCTGTGTTTGTTAAAATTTTATTCTTTTACTCACGCTCATTAATGCTATCTAAATGTCAAGCAAAAAGCATCTTCGTGTGTATGTTCATCTTACCGTCCAAATTTATTCACTGAGCAAAGGTCAGGAATTTGCTGAATTACAAATGCAATTGTTTAGAGCAACTTAGTACAACTTAGTGAAAGCTGCACTCAATTTGTTCAGCCCAGCATCCTGGAAGTTCCCATGGAAAAATATTGTGCCAGACGTATTAAGTGTAAATTGCATTATAAATTCATTTATAATTAAAACTGCCATTTCTGTGCCTCCTGCCAGATCCCACATTCTGCTGAACAGACACATCGCTAACCCTTGCTGTTTCTGTACGGGTTCTACTCTTCAGAACAGTTGAGTATCTCCACACCCCTGGGAAATGCATGTGCTCAAGAAACCGAGGCAAGAGTTAAGCGGCATTTCCAGGACCCCGAAACGATCGGGGCGGGAGCATGGGAGCTGCCACCTCTCCATCCACTGTGTCTCTCCCCCTCCCCGAGGCTGCACTAAGCACACTGGCCTCCAAAGCAAACGTGGGGTGTCTCTGCAGGCTGGACTGCTGCTCAGAAGACTGCCTGCCTCACTCCAGCGATGATATAGGAGACACCAGTGATCTGGTCCCCTCTGCTAAATGCCCAGAGACACCAAAGAAGCAGCCACCAAGGACGTCTAGCTCCTTACACTGCTCAGTGCCCATCTCTTCATGTGCTTCTGGTGTCCTCTCCTGCAAGAGACATCCATAACTGCCTTATAGTGCCCTCCCTGGGACAATGAGGCCCCAGCCAACATGGTTTCATCTCCACCACCCCGCCAGCAGCTTGTCTGCTACCCCCTCACCTTGCTGGCAGTGGTACTGCAGCCCCTTGGCAAGCCCCTGTACAGGGTGGACACCGGCATATGGGCTATACAGCCTGCTGGTCCGTACCTTTCTCTGCCCCAACATGTTGATGTGGCAAACAGCTTATTATTGGCTGTGGCAGTCCAAATCATTGCATCAGTATCATAAATCGTTTGAAAAAAACTAAAGAGCATCTAGTGAGGAAGAAACGCAGGGAAGTACTCGATGATCTCAAAGGTCCTTTCCAACCATGAAGATTCTATGGTTCTATGTGCTATAAACCACTGCGTCATGGGGAAGACACCTCTGACGCTGAGCTCAGCTCCATAGTGAAACGGGTATTTATCACCACAGGAATTCAAGCACAGGCCTGGGAGTCTGCAAAGCCAACACTTCTCCCTCTGGCACGATACACAGCCCAACGTTGATCCATCTATGCTGAGCATCCCCTTACTTATCTCCCTCATCAGAGCAGTATTTATGGCACATCCCCCACGGGACCATGCTGGTCCCAGTATCAGTACATCACAGTAGCACCTCGTCTGGGATCTTGCGAGGCCGGGACACAGGCATAAGCTTTCCTTGTGAATTTTCAGTTTAAAACAAGGTTATGGTACCCTTGGTTAAAAGGGCAATAGAAGTGCAACTTAATTACCCAGTATTATAACGCAGCTATTCTGAGAGCCCGCAGAAGGAAATTGGCACTGTTCTGATGGAATATTCCATGTGGTTAACAGCAATTTCATGCAGCCTCAGAGAAGACAGGCAGTTATCTAGATCCGTTGAAAGGTAAGAGTGACACACAAAGTGTTATTCTTTCCTTACATAAAGTATAACCGTATATTTTCAGGCTATATAGCTTATATTTTTAGATGAGAAGAAAGCAAAGCAAGAAGAAAAGACTAAAGTCAAGCTGAAAACAAATTGGATGCAATTCAAAAGGACAGTGGAAAAATACAGGATGAGAAGGAGACGGTAAAGCAACAAGTTAATAGAAAAGGATCAGGGCATCACCACGAATCACAAGTCAGCAGTGCCCCACAAGCGTTGTGTACGTCCACGCCATGCAGAATGAACACACATCCTACAACACCGGGGAGGGCTGGAGGTAAGGACCACCCGAGAATCAACATCTTCAAGATCTCATCATGAAAACCAAGTGTAGCCTTGGGCATATGTTTCAGATGTCAACAGAAGAGTCACCCCAAGAGACCAACAGGCATGATCAGTGACCACAAAAACATGGCCTTAGTGGAAAGGTTGGATTAGCTGGTGGTTAGGCAGGTAAGCTGGGGGAGAAGGCTGAGGAGAGACTTGATAATTCCCTGTAAAGATGGAAAAAGCAGACACCAAGCAGAAAAGACTCTTTGTCCTCTCTGACAGCAAAACCAAAAGGTTTAAATCAGAAGGAGACTTAGAGTAAACAAGAAGGTAACTAAAGCAACACTCATTACTTTAAGTAGCGAAGGAGACCAAAAAAACGCAACCAGAGCTTGTAAAACAGTCACTGCTATTTTATTCAAAATGCCTACCGTTGGGCCTAAACTAAAAATGCCTAACCTCTGCCTGCAAAATTTGTAAGCACTCTTCTGCATATGCTATCTACACAACACAACTTCTTTCCTGCTGAGGAGAGTTGCACCAAAGCAGAAAATAAAATTCTAAAAATTTCCAGGACAGATATATCCAGAAAGAAATTTTATAACTGGTACCATGAAACCCAGGGCTACGCTAAAGCAAATGACACAGGTGCAATGTTTCCGAAGAGACCAAGAACCAGAAAGCCCATCAGTTTCTTCAGCACTCTACTGTAGCAGTATCTTGTGCCTGGACTTCAATTCAAAATTATGGTTTAGCACAGGGAAAACATGCTTTGCTGGGCTTTTTCTTTACAATCAGTCACTCGACATCCCCGCGCCGGTAATGAAAATTGTTGCATGCTTAACCTCTTTCCTTGATGAGTCTAGCTCCAAAAAGGAAAGCAGGAGGTAGAGGTGGTGGATGACACCCCGGTGACTGTGAAACCCTGGGCGCATGCCTGTCTGTGCAAGGTTCTGCTGCAGCAGTGAAAGACCCAATTACGCTCCTTATTTTTTAATTAGGAAATGACATGTGATTTACAAGCCTTAGCACAATGTGGTATTTTAACAGCCAGGAGTGACATTTCAGAACGGCATTAGAGTAACTTTTTCTTCCCCTGCATCCCCCCCCCAAGTCATTCAAGTCGTTCAGACAAAGTGCAAAAGTCCTTTGTCTGGGTTTTAATCCAAACTAGCAGAGTGGCGTATGTGTTCTTTTCATTGTTTTTTTCTTTTTTCCACCCTCTTTTTATTTAATAAGGATATGGTTTCTTCCCTGCAGCCGGCAGTGACAACCGTGAGTGTACCTGTCTGAATTCCAGCATACGTAATCAGGATCCGAGTTTCTCTTGAAAGAAAGAAAAGGAATTTCACAACGCCTGAAAGAGGAGAGTTATGCACCCACCAGTCAAGCCATGTCAGAGACCTTGTCTGCACGATGGACTGTGGCTGGCACGGACCCAGCATCCCCCATCAGCAGCATGATCCTGCATACCCCTCCTCAGCCACACCCACTGCTCACTGTTGGTCAGAGCTACGTCTAAGGCCTGAGGTCCCAGAGTGATGGGGAGGTGAGGATGGCACCAACGTAACACTGTGCGACCAAAAAACCTGCCAGAGAAACCGTGTGGAAGGAGCTCACTCTCAGCATGCAAAGCTTGATGGATTTGAAGAGGAGGAAGCTTTGCCCATATCTCCCACTGCTGCAGAAACCACAGTTACACCGCTTATAGCCAAATATCTGACCACCTGGTATGTCCCCCGACCAGAGCTGCAACAAGGAGGGGCACGTGGTCTCCCCAGATCTGGTAATCAACCATGCCATCAACCATGGAAAGGCCAGGAAAAAGGTTATGGCATCTTTAGAAACTCGCTTTCCAGGTACTCAACCAGGCTACTGGGGATCACAGCCCCATGGTGCACACATCCCAGTGGCAATTCAGAGGACTGTTGCGGTGCACGCTCAGCACTGGTGGTGGGTACTCTGAAAGCAGCCTAAATCACGCAAAACTAAAGCTCTGAAATGATAACTGGTTGCTAGGGATGTAGCTGTGGCCTGCAACTTCGTATAGAGCTGTTACTACAAAAGCAAATGCACAATGCAGACTCTCCAGAAGAAACACAGCAGCTCACTGGTACCTGGGCATAAGGAAGACGGTAAGAAAGAGTAATAGAAGCCACCAAAACCACAGGTGGAAACCTCACTAGTGAGAACAGCACAGTCTCAAAACCAAGAGGACTGAAAGATTAATACTACCCTTGCCTGTTGGGAGGAATACAGAAGGAGAAGGGCTGGCATACAGTGTTTTGGACTCAGAGGCACGAGTCAAAGCATGACTTCAGGAGGATAACGTAGACGCTTCTCCATCAGTAAAGTCATAAGTGGATGCAACTGGGCTAGGAACCAAAAGAGACATCCTAGCTGCACCACATGCACATGCATGAAAACTCACCTGTCTGATTAGGCTAGCAAGAGCTTGGCCACCAGTTTCAGCTGGAAGGCAATCGCTTCCTCCGGCACACCACCTCCATGTGAAGAGGTAACTATAAACCTAAGAGTGATGTGTGGACACAAACCATGCTACTATGATCCTCGATCACGTGCAACCCAAGGAACTCCCTGGATCATCACAGAGCCTTGACGAATTCAACAAGACCTGCAGTATTACACAGGGAAGTGGGTGAGTGAAGGGAAAATGCCCAACAATCTACCTACTGGAATGAAAAGCAATCGTTAAGAGGTAGCTGCTAAAATTGAAATTGCATTGCTAGAAGCCATAATTCAGCATAATCATCATATTTATATACTTAAAGAAAAAACATTTCTTACTCTTAAGGCTTTATCAGACGACTCACACTTGAAATAACTGCTAAACCTTACACATTCAGAAACAGATTTTTTTTTTCCTATGTATTTTTTCATATTGACAAAAATACTAAGGTTTCCCCACCTTGGGATTTGACCTTATCTTGATGAAGATGACTTTGATAATCTGAATTAAATTAGCCTTGCAACAGAATTAAAAAATACCACCTGTGGACTGCAAGCACTTATATATCATTAAATGATGGTATAGCATTGAATTACGCCATCCTTGGAACCTGCAGGTCCCAGGTTCAGATTCAGAATCCAAGACCATGTAATTTAAATTTTGCCTCTCTTTAAACTGAATAAAACATAACCTGTGTTTGTTTATATTCTGCGTATTTCATTCATCGTAGCTCTTTTCCACGCAAGTCTCAAAGGCAAACTCAGTAAAATACAGAGGAAAATCATGAGATATTTGTCTTCCAGACTTGCATTTCACCTCTTTTAATTAATTTCACTGTTAATCTCATTACTAAAGCACTCCAGAACAACTCAGTATTTTAAGCAATTCTTCAGTTTTGTTTGGTTTTATCCATTATTCCACCTAATTCCAGGTGCTTCTGTTCATTTCAATAACCACAACAAAATTGGCACGGTCCTGTAATTAATTCAGCTTTTGTTTTCTCTCCCACTGCGGCATCAGATGGGCTTTGCAAGGGAGTCACCTGCTGGGGTGATGAGGAGGAGGCAGGAGGAACAGCGAGACTCAGCTACAAGAGAGCCGGGAAGAATTGCTGTAATGTAAAATATGTTGTATGCCCTACCGGAGTGTGGTTTTCCAAAGATAATAGCGGAATAATGAAGCACTGACTGAACGCACGTGGAAGGCTCTATATAAGACAGGCACTGGGCGAGAGGACACATAACTTAAATATTCCCACCTTTCCCAGCCAGAGGTGAGGGAAGAAGAATGTCTTATACAGCAGTAGCTGGAAGATTTATCGGAAGCACAGGAGAGTCTGGTCCAATTCCTTCAGCTGCCTCAGGGACTTGAGCTGGCATCTGAACGGGTGACCCCCACCCAGGCTCTTAACTCACCAGGAGCAGCTGGCTTCCCTCACTGTAAAAACCCTCTGCTTCCAGGTAGCCATGCCACAAAATATACACCGTATGGCTTAGAAAGCCAAACAGCAGGGAGGAGAGGGGGCATCATCAGGGAGGAGAGGGGACACCGGCTCCCGAAGGCCATGGTGCTTGGTTGCTGGAAGCAGCTAAGCAAAGCCGGGCTGCCTTCAAGGGATTTGGCAGCCCCAGCATCAGCAGCCCCTGCTCTCCCCACACGCTCAAATCCCTTGCAAGCTGCGAGCTGGCCACCCTTGCACTAAAGCATGGATGCACATTTGAAGGCTTTTCCCTGGCCCAGCGAACACCCAGCTATTGAACCTAAGAAGGAACAAGTTTGACAGGCAGAGGACAAAATCCCTGGGGAGCACATCACCTGCATCCCATGACGAGAGCTGGCAGGGGGAGTAAGAGGGGGACACCTTTTCTGGGGACCAGCAGAGCCAGGTACCAGCTGCTCACTGCTCTTGCAACCAGCCTGGCAAACCTGGAAGAAATGTGGCTGGTAGGAAGGAGGGTTACCCTGGGATTTTAGGCAAAAGCTGAGGGCCAGCTCTGGCAGGGGTTAACCTCTGGCTGCTTTGTAGTAGAGAGGGTAAAACATGGGTGTTGGGGAGTCATTTCTAGCCCCTTTTGCCAATTGCAAACAGCTTTTTCATCAGACTGAACTAAGCAGGAGGAGGGTTTTCCCCATACCAGGGCACTCTGGTGTTGCCAAGCAGCTATAGCAGAGCAGAGCCAGGCCAGCTTGGTCCTTTAATGTATGAGGGAAGCATGTTAATTTTGCAAGACAGAAAAGATGTGCTTGATTGGTTTTCTAACTCGCAACCTGGGGAAGACTGTGCATCACCATTCTGTTTCTTCACAGACCTAATCATCTGCTTCATCTCTTCACCCTGCACAACCTTGTTGCAAGGAACAGGCTGGTAATAAATTCACTGCATCTTACATTTTAGATCCTCAACATTGTCAGCAAATTGCTGCTTCCTCCACACATCAGGCTGCCCAGAACAACATTTCCCAAGCAGCCCAGGCTCCACCTGCAACGCTCCTTGAAAGATGCTGTCCCACAGCCCCAGGTCAAGCCTGGGCATCTCTGCAAACACGGAGCTGGCTAATGAGCGGTCCCCAGTTGTCTCAGGTCTAACTCTGGAGTGAGGTGCAGCAGAAAGGAAGCCCAGTTTTGGAAGAGGGTGCATCTCTGAGCAGCAGATGGGATCAGAGGGGCAGACTTTGTCCTTATCACTGGTCCTATCAGTGGAAGGAAAAAAAAAAAAATATCACCAGTTTCAGAGTTTCTTTCCTCCAAGGACCCATTAAATACATTAGCAGCCAAGGAACAGAGGGAATTCTCCGTTTGAGGTTTTGTCATATAAGTGAGTAAAGAATAAAAAAGCCAACAAAAGCAGAGAATGATAGACAGTACGACACTGTTAGTGCAGGAAAGCACAGAAAACACATTTTTCTGCAAGCAGCAGGCCACTGTTAGACTGCAGGAATGTTTATATGAAGATTCCGTTCTGAGTCTTCACATAAAAGGTTAATAATGATCACAAAATACATAAATATTTACATATGTTAGTAAATGTTACGTTAGTATGTTAGTAAAAACTAACATGTAAATTGTTTATGTCCGTCCGTAATACCTACTACTTTCATCTGATTTTGTTGCATGCTCCTCACATCCACAACACGCTTATGAAGAGCCATTCAACAAGTTAATCTTTGATACAGATTAAGCATGGCCTAAATTTTGGTCTGCCTCTCTCATGTGCTCTTGGCAGGAGAAAGGTTTTGTTCAGAGAGGTATAGTTTCTATAGGTGGTTTCTGTGCCCAAAGGAGCTCCTGCTCAGCCCGGGTACCAGCCTGCATGAATGCAGACACAGCTTGAGGGTCCACTCCATGTGAGCTCAGGACTGCCTGCACCAACTGGACAGAGATGCTCCAACAGCTTTTTTCTTCTCCTCTTTCAGCCACATTTTGCTGACACAAGCATCAAACGGGAAAAAAAAAAATAAAATAAATCAAGATGAACACCACGCCACTCACACTCTTCATTTCAGCTGCCTTGGCGCCACGTCAAGCAGAACATCGGGGCAAGGCGGGAGGGAGCAAGCGCAGGGGAGAGACAGAAGGAAAACATGAGGAAATAAAAAACACAAACCAAAAAACATAATGGATGAGATCAGCAACAAAAGAGGCAAATTCAGGAGACAGGCACTCATGAACTTGACACGTGAAGCAATGCGAGGAGCCCATATACGACTGTGGGTTTCAGTAGATATTATGACGCTCTAGTTCCTATCCAAATGGCTGTGGCGCGAATGCCTTCTCTCTGCCTCTCTATTTACTTTTGCTGAAGCCAGGCTGTGGCAGCTCCCAGCCTTTCAAAACTCAAGGATAGCCTGCCAGTCTACGGAGAGCAGCTCTGACAGATGGGCAGGGCTGGGTTTGGCTGTAGGGGCTTGCACCGTGCCCGCCTGCCACACACAGTATTAGTGTAAACCGCCCTCCTTGGGTTCACTGCTCTTTAGCAATAACATAAACCCAGAGATTAAGCAGCAAAGAGAGTGCCCACTCAGTAAAGGTCTGGAAAAAGTTGTGTGAGGCACAAAAGAGGGAAGCAGAGGACAGGCTGGACCTCAGCGTGATGCGAGGGACCAGCAGCCGGGCAGCACTGAGAATCCCATTTACAGAACCCACAAGCTTCAGATGCATCAGGGAGATGATGTGATTTCAGCTTTGTAAAGCTGGAATTATCTGACCAGATGTAAATGCCAAAACAAGAGTTAATCACCAGGATTGCCTGTGCCATCATGGAAAGAAATGAGCGCTTGCGAGGCTACTTCCGTCCCCTGGAAGATGGTGTCTGACACCGGGCAGATGATAGAATTGTCAGGGTTGGAAGGGACCTTAAAGATCACCTAGTTCCAACGCCCCTGCCATGGGCAGGGACACCTCCCACTAGATCAGGTTGCTCAGAGCCCCATCCAGCCTGGCCTTAAAAACTTCCATGGACGGGGCTTCCACCACCTCTCTGGGCAACCTGTTCCAGTGTCTCACCACCCTCACGGTGAAGAACTTCTTCCTAACGTCCAGTCTGAATCGACCCATCTCTAGTATTAATCCATTCCCTCTGGTCCTACCATTACCCGACATCCTAAAAAGTCCCTCACTAGCTTTCTTGTAGGCCCCCTTAAGATACTGGTAGGCCTCTATAAGGTCTCCTTGGAGCCTTCTTTTCTCCAGACTAAACAACCCCAACTCCCTCAGTCTGTCTACATAGGAAAGGTGCTCCAGCCCTCTGATCATCCTCGTGGCCCTTCTCAGATGAGTTGCCCCTTCCCCTCCATCAGCTTTAATGGGAGCCCGGGGTTACCAGCCCAGATACAAATTTCTCTGCCATGGGCATGGAAATTTAGATGAAACTAATCCCAGGACAACTGACATGTGCCACTTGTTTGTCACTCTGCCACATGCCTGCTCCATGCCAGCAGCTCTTTGCCCAAGATGAATAAATATCCCTTTGACAGTCTGATATTTAAAAATATGCATCTTCTGTACCATGTCAATGAAGACTGAGGACAGTGGCTTTGTGTGATAATTAACAACTGTTTGGGGAAATTATTCATTCAGTTTTAAGGGCAACATTATTTGTCATATACCTGTTCCGATTAAGATCAACACCAAGGAAATGTGGCTGCCTTGTGGGAAAAGACTCTTCTTACAGAGAGTACAGGAAGCCTCTTGAAAAGTGAAGATGTAGCAACAAGTACCAGATTTTGAGAAAAGGTCTAGAAGATACTGAGGGGCTGGTGCAGGGAGTTTATGGGCTTCCAAGAAATAAAACCAATCCACCCTTTCAGGACTCTGTACCCAAAGCACCACGCAGAGAGGCTGAAAGCCCAGCTAAGGACACACACCATCGTGCTTCAGCACTGACCTGTTGCCTCCACACCTCAAGTCCTGTCCAAGGCATCAGCACCACAAAAGCAAAGCAAACGACAAAACCAAGCATTCGCAACCTTCAGCTCTGCGGAGGGAGCCACAGCCCTGCAATGCAAGACAAGGTTAATAATATCTTTTGGACGCATGGGTCTGGGTAACACAAATGACATGGTGGTGATTCAGTTTAATTATAGACTTCCTGTTAGAAATATCAAGGTTCCTCTGATGGCACTGGCAATTGTTCTTCTGACTCATCCAGCTGTTGCTGTAACTACGCAAAACAAAACCTTCTTTGATCCTTAAGGAATAATAATTAAAGAAACCATAATTTTGAAAGAGTACCTGGCATTTCGTAGTTACTGAAACATCATCAAAATAAAATAGTGACATGCAGAGAGAAATACAGCATTCTGCTTGCGGATGGTGGCTTTTATTACACTCTCCACTCCCTGAAAGGCAGCGATAAAACATCCATCCATCCATCCCTCCCTCCCTCCCTCATGTGGAAGAGGCAGATTAACTCCTCACCCACACATGCTTCCAGCAAGGATATCCTACATGATCAGATGGATCACCAAGTGTGAATCAGAAGTCCATACCCTCCGGGGCTACTCTTTCAGGGTCAGGAGTTCAGAAAGTCTTGCTCGTTTGACACATAGGCTCCAATTTTCCTGCAAGTTAGTATTATCTTAAAGCATAGATGAAGAGGCCCAGACCTCAGGAGCAAAGGAGCTCCCAGAGGCAGTGCTAAGGTTGTAAAACATCCCACAAAACATACTGTTTACCGTCCTGCACAGTGAATCCCATGTCTCAGGCCACTGCTGTCCCTGTTTCCCCACCTGTCCAGAAAGAGCCTCCTACAGATGGGTGGGATGATCTACAGCCCCACATGTGCCGGGCAGCCTATATAACATGCCTGCCAAGGTGGGACATGAATCTGAGGATGGAGCAACTCTACACACCTTCAGCCCAGCACATGGGACCGGCTGCTGGTGCACACTCCTGCATCTCCAAAACCTGCACCCCACGCCCATCCAGGCAGATGCCCTCGAGCCTTAATTGCCTGAACTTCACTCACCACTCGCTTGGCTCCTGGCTTTGAGGAACTGAAGTTTGCACCCCCAGTAGAAAAATTTAAGGGTGCTACACCCTGTCCAGCTCAAAGCCTGACCCTTCCCCATGAGAACAGGGCCCTCTTCCCCAGGCCCAGGGGGAGACGATATTCATGGTAAATGGATGGACAGGAGGACAGATCGGCCCACGCCAACCCACAAGCAAAATGATGCTGATCCTCTCCTTTGCCTCAGCAGAGCCTCCAGCACAAAGTGAGAAGCAGTCTCCTTACCAGAAGGTTCTTAGGACTCCTAAAGGAAAAAAAGGCTTTTTTTTTGAAAAAAGTAATGTTTTTAACTCACCTCTCAGGAGGTCTCAAGCAGGATTTGCAAAGCCTCAGGACCAAGCAGGCTCCCCCCGCACTTAACAGAGCATCGCCCCGAGCTCCTGGGAAACATTAAGGCAGCGGTTAGTTAATTAGAGCAGGGTTTACAGCAGCCTCACAGCCTGCTCTCACCCTCATTACAGACAATACCGAGTTGTGCCATTCACTTCAGCAAGGGCAGGATCAAGTCATTTGTGGTTCACAGTAGCCCACTTGTTCCTCTTGATGAGTCTCTTGTCTCTCTTTGGCACAAACAACTTGAAAAGCCCGTGAACCTGCTTCCCGAGTCCTAGACAAAGGTGAGACACCCTTTCTAATCTCCCTCCAGTGAACTCTAAGATGAAGCACCGGGCATAACAGCCCCCATAATAGTACCCCTTACTTGTATGACTTCAAAGTCTATTTTTTTTTCCATCACTCTGTCTTCTATTTTATTTAAGGACTTGATTTTGGGAGGCACAAAAGGCCCGATTTGGAAAGATGCTGTGATTGAAGTGTGGAGCGGGGGGGGGTGGAACACAGATGTACAGCTCTTCTGAAAAATCACATCTCACACTGTGAAACCAAAGACCGAAAAATTACCAGAGAGAAAACTATTTTTAGCTATCCTCTGTCATAATATTCCCCATTCCCAAGCAAACTTTCTGGCAAATATTTAGAATGAGACTCGCCACCCCATGCTTTGTCAACAAAGCACAGCGATTACCTAGGGCGGCTGTAGGCGCAGCACCTGCAGCACTGCAGACTGCATTGCTTCAGCCTGTTTCCATGGCACTTTTAGTTGGATTTTGCCCGTTTGCACGCGTAGGACGCAAGATAAACCTTTTATGTTTTTAATATGTGATGACCTCAAACAAAATGGTGTAAAGGGCTCACCTAAGCCAGGGGAAACTCTTTCTGAGTTTTCACAGCCAGGTGTTTGTGGCAGTGCTGAACCCCTCTTGCTGGCTGCTGGAGAGCTTTTGCTGGGTGGGTGTAGGAACAAGCCACTTTCAGGGGCAGGTGCTGGTGTGCCCAGGTGTGGTGGGGCTGCAGCAGGAAGAGCTGAGGCTGGGAACCTCCCTCCAGCTGGCTCCGTCCCTTGCTAGCAGCCATATCTCTGGCATCTCCCCAAGCCAGCACCTGGGTGAACACAGGCTTGGTCCTCAAAGCCACCCAGGTAAGCACACCTTAGGGAACCCCCTGCGGTTGTTCAGAAGATGTGACATCTCAGTTTATAGCACAGTCCATTTTAAATGAACTACCAGCACAGCAATACATGGTTTTCTCAGCAAGTCAAATGCACCCTTCAGGTGAAGCCACTGGAAATGAGAACCACCTTCCACCTGGGTTAAATATCACCTCGTGCTTTGTTCAGCAGCAGAGGGAGGGCGTGCACCAATATTCAGACCAACTCTAAGCCTACCTTTAACACCTCATCCTCAATTCACCATGTGATTGCACCTAATATAAATTATTCCTGGACTGACACTACCCTGAGCTGAGAACCAACCCCGATTAGAGCATTTGCACAACAAAACAAAGAGCTCCTCTCTGCTCTCTTCTCATCACACCCTCCCATCCACCCCATTAAATCCACCTTTCTGCTTGGATTGTTTTTATCTGCTGAGGGCTAGAAAGAGAGACATGACCCTGATTCCTGAGGGAAGAAGTCAAGATTAACAGACATTAGGATCTCTCCCTGATAAGGGTGCTTGTGGTTGCATCCTGAGAAGTCCTTCTCTACAGCAGCTATACCGCTTGTTTGCTACAGCATCCCAAAGAAGAGCTCAGCACAGTCCAGAAAGGACAGCCAGAGCAGTGGGTGCAAGAGAGCAGGAACAGAGTCCTGGCATTCCCTAAAACACATGGCACATCTAATAGAGAACCATTCCCATCCTCAGCTGTCGTGTTGCCGGGTGAATTAGGCACATATGATGCATTTCCATGTAGTCCCATGTCTGGGAGGTTACATGAGGAGCACCCATGCTGCAGAACATGCAGCTCCCCTGAAAAACCCGGCAGCCTGTACCACATCGAAGGAGAAAATCTGCTACAAAATCTTGTGCAGAGCAGGATTTCCACGTATAACCTCTCACCCTGCACTCAGTTAGCAAACGAATACAGACCACACATACATTCTGGTAGGGAGGGAAAGCCCCAGCAGCCCAGCTTTCCCCCCAGGTGTGACAGTCACCTGGCACTTCACAAGGAGCCGGTGCTTGGCACTGTCACCTGAACTGCTGGAGCGGCTGTTGCTTTCTTTACCAAGGAGCCCCCCTGGTGACAGCCAGACGTAGTGCTTGCAATAAGGTAATGTGCGGCCCAGCACAAATTACTCCGCGATAAGCTTTTAGATAAACTGCTGTGGCAAGGGCCGGACTGGAAGAGAAATAAGGTTTGAGCTAGCAGAGAATCCATGTCTGTACAGGCAAGAGGAGGGGATGGAGCACCCACCTGACCCATCTGCCCAGAGACCTCCTCCAGAACCAGATGTGCCACCCCCGGGGCACAGCAGCACCCTGTCACCTCACCTCAACCCAACCACCGGCACCAGTCGCCTGACGATCGTTTTTGGAAAGCCCATTCCTAAATGGCTCCTTCAGGCAAAATTACTCCATCATGAACAATTTTCCCTAAGCCGCACAAAATTCACTCCCCCCCGGGGAGCCTGAAGAGCTACTCTTGAGTGTATATGCATATTTAAATGTGTCTCAATCTGGTTTTGTGTGTGTTATTTGGGGATGTAAGTGGTGAAGTCGCATCTGCTTCTTGAATATCTACACAGCAATATTTAACATTTTATTCGAAACATTTTTGCTTTAATTTAAATGCAACCCAGCCGTCTTACTATTTCATATATAATCCTGGGGATTTAGTGGTGGGAAATGCAGTATCACAGCTAAATAATGGAAAGGTGGCAAGATTAAAAACTTATCATAAAATTAGCCTACTTAGCATAGTAAATAGCTTTTCAATTTGACAAGGGATAACCATTTTATGAAAACGTGTATTAAAAAATAATCCTGTTAGGTTACCCAATGTTTGCCAGTCTTAGTTCACACATGGAAATAAACCCAGATCCAAAGTCTGTATATCTGCACATATTTACAGTATTATCAAGAGCAACTGTAATAGTTATATCAATTTTCAGAAGCAGTAATTGAAACAGCAAAGTTATTGCTAAGCCTTCAATAAAGCTACAGTGTGTTCTGCTTAAAGTTATTACAGAATCCAATATACAATTAATATTTCTATTCCTTTTGCGAGCTAATTACATTTTAGTTCTCCTTACAGCTGAGATGGCATTTCAGCGGCATCGCAGAAATTTACAGCCAGGACACTTGGCCCAGCTAAGAGTTCTCTGTTGTGAAACGCTCGTTCCAATATACAATTAATATTTCTATTCCTTTTGCGAGCTAATTACATTTTAGTTCTCCTTACAGCTGAGATGGCATTTCAGCGGCATCGCAGAAATTTACAGCCAGGACACTTGGCCCAGCTAAGAGTTCTCTGTTGTGAAACGCTCGTTTCTGATGCACTCCCTGCCTCAACCCCCTGCCTCCCACCTTCATCTAACGATGCTCCAGAGCTTCCCTGCCAAGTCGCTGCTGCTGTCTGCTGAAGGTTAACTTTTAAAGCAGAGAAATGTAGGGGGGAGGGTTGGGTTTTATTTTGGGGGGTCATGTTAACCTCACCCTAAAAATAAATTCAGAGAAGAGATAAATCATTCAATTCCATACCAAGGAGAGACAGGGGTATATGGAAATCCAGCTGTCAGCATATTGTCTGCTACGTACAGAACCGATATTAAACTAAAGCAGATGGCAACCCAAGACTGCTGTTTATTTGTGTCCTGAATGGGGAAAACACATGTCAATGTCTCCCAGAGCAGAGATCCAGGGCTGGGAGGATGGAGATCCATTCTGAAGCAATGACACACGCACGCTTACTGAAAGCTCCTGGATCACAAAAAACCAGAATCATTACATAAAAAACGCAAAGGAAGCGAGAAAAGCACCACAAGAAACACCGCTGAAGCCAAAGGCTTCATCTTAATTTTGAATCACATCAGGATTTTGCCAGTTGAGTATTTCAGAGAAATTCTGACAAAATATTTTCATTTTAATGAGGCAGCATCTTCCAAAGGGAAGGAGGAAAGCTTTGGCCAGCACTGGTCACAATGCAGACCCGCTGCAGTCCCTGGCAGCAGAGCAGTACATGAGGCAGCAGAAGGATGCTAAACACCGGCAAAGCAGGCCTTGGTGTTTACTGCTGCCTGACCGACCAAGATCTACATGAGCTTGCAAATGCCTCCGAGCTAGATCATTGGAGTAACACCTCGGAGAGCATCTAGGAGCCAGCTGAATATGAGCCAGCAGTGTGCCCAGGTGGCAAAGGCGGCCAATAGCACCCTGGCTTGTATCAGAAGTCCTGTGGCCAGCAGGACTAGGGAAGTGATCGTCCCACTGTACTGGGCACTGGTGAGGCCCAACCTCGAATACTGTGTCCGGTTTTGAGCCCCTCACTACAAGAAAGACATTGAGGTGCTGGAGCGGGTCCAGAGAAGGGCAACAAAGCTGGTGAGGGATCTGGAGCCTCAAGTTGTGCCAGGGGAGGTTTAGATTGGATATTAAGGAAAAAAAAGTCATCAAGCATTGGAACAGGCTGCCCAGGGAAATGGTTGAGTCCCCATCCCTGGAGGTATTTAAATGTGTAGATGTGGTGTTGAGGGACATGGTTTAGTGGTGGACTTGGCGGTGCTAGGTTGACGGTTGGACTTGATGATCTTAAAGGTCTCTTCCAACCAAAACAATTCTATGATCCCAACAGCTGACTAAAGGGACAAGCAAGGCGGGCAGCTCCCTACCTAGGAGAGCAATAGCAAAAACTGCTGGCAATGTGGCTGAAGGTGTTAGAGGCAGCCAGCAAAATATGAAATAAAGTGTTATGTAAGTGGTCAAAGATGCAGAGGAGCATCAAGCGGGACTTTGAAATGAATGGAAGAGAGTCACTCCACTGTCCTCCCCTGGTGCTCTAACTCAGGCAGCATCTGTGGAGATAGGGATCTAGAGGTACATGTTCTCTGGGAACACATCCAGGACATACATACATTGCAAGAACCCATTTGCCTGAAGATCTGTCTATCTGCAAAAAAATGACTTCAAGCATCTTCCTCAGGGCCAAATGCCCCAGTTTTTAAATGACTGATTTAGCAGACTGGCTTAGTTACCTGATAATCCATTTGCTAAATTCTCATTAAAATGAGAATCTAGCAAAATAAACTCTACCACACTGCTAGGCCTGACCCAAGGCAGAGCAAAGACCACACAAGCCATCCTGGATTCTATCAGCAACACTGGAAAATATGGGAGGTTGTAACAGGAGTAGCAGCATCCCCTAACCCCAAAGAGAAAAGAAACACACAGCTCAAAAGACCTTTTTTGGGAAGCTCAGCAGTCACAATCTTTGGACATTTAAAAAACTGCAGACTCTCTCCTACTTTAAAATAAATCCTACAATACTTGGAAGCAAAATACTTACCAGTGTAATTGATAGCAGAAACTGGCCTGGGATGCTTTTTTCCCCAGTCAGAAGCACCAGCGCATATCCAACACTGGAGTCTTCACCCTTAGGCCAAAAGAAAAACCTCAACGCAAGTGTTCAACATCACGCAAGTGCTCCCAAGTGCTATATAGCTTAAGCATCTTCTAGTAATTTACTGTAATCTTCATCTGGTGAACAAAGCAATGTTGCCTGTGGCATAAACTACACACTGTATCATAACCAGGGAAAAAGCAGAAGAGGGATTTGGTTATTGGGAAGAATTGTAAGACTGTTCCACTAGGGTATTTTTCTCTACATATTTGAAGTTTCAAAAAATTACTAGCAGCAGGGGGAAGAAAAGGTATTCATTTGAAATTCCTTCACCCCTAACACATCTCAGAATTTGTACTTGCAGGAAGGGGATAAGCATCCACAGCAGGGAGGGCTTTAACACACCCTATATTTCTGGAGTGTGAAGCTCTCACCTCCAAACTCTTTTCTCCATCAGATTCAGAAGCCCAATGTGGTGTGGGAGAACCCTAAAGTCAGGAGCCAAAGCCACAGCTCTGGTGGCCAGCCAACGCCCAGGGATTTGCTGTTCACTTGGTCAATCCTCTGGACCACGAATGCAACACAGGTTTCTCAGCTGATACTCAGGAGTTCACCAGTAACGCCCAGATGTGGGAGTGAAGACTGGTGGTGTTCCTTCTTCATCCCACCCAGCGTCCCACAGCTACATCCGAGGGCAGATGCTCAAACACTACCATTTTTCTGCTAATCGATGACATCAGTAAGATCTCATCACTGAAGTCCATGAGAGACTCTAAAGGGACAAAAAGTTTCCCCCCCATTTTGCTGCAGCCTCAGGAAATTCCAACCTAGAGGATTCTATGGTGCTGTGAATTGGGCGTAACTTTAAAAATAAAACCACTACCTGATGCAAGGATCTGAAATGTATCAGACTTCTTTTCCCTGTTAGTGTAATCTTTCAGCCATTCTTTGTGTACAAACTGTTTTACCACAGGAACCAAATGACTGCCTCTGCCGTGCTGGATCATAGGATGTCAGTGACGCTCCCAAGGGATGAATTCCTAACAAAAGACTATCTGTCCATCAGCAAACAGGACGCAGGACTTAGCTCTCCGTAACTCTTAAATCCTTCCTGATGAAACCATTTGCTTATGATAATTCACTATGCATAAAGAATGGCCAAAGCACCAAGAGGTAATCAACAGCTTAAAATAAAAGGAGCCGTGGCTGACTGAAAAGGTGGCTTTGCATAAGCACAACTCTCTTCATTTACCACTTTCTTGCCCAGCAAAGTCTCCGGTTATCGACTGGTGCGGAGGAAGGGGTTGCCCTTCAGGGATAGCACCAGGCTGCTAATCGGCCTTCAGATACACAGGCTGGCTGTGCCCCACCACAGGCACAAGCAGCTGCTCCGGCTCTCCAGCCTCTTCTGGGCCAAAAATTGCAGTAATCACTCCAGGAAATTAGAGAAATCTGGGTGTTTTCTTTTTGCCATCCCACTCCGATGTTGCAGTGGCTTCCCGAGGACCAGGCTGACACGAGGTTGCTGCTCTCCTCCGCATCACCCAAGGTTTGACATGTAACCTGCAGCGAGAGCGTGTCCATTAGAGTTACGGAAGCTTTCTCACCTGAACCCATGCACTTTATTGTTTTTAACAAACTACAGTAGGAAATAAGTATAACAAGAGAAACTATGCTTGAGGTTTTTCCATTTTATCTGCTGCTGCAGAAAGCCATTAATTTTAACAGCAATAAAAAACGCAGGGGATAGCTAGGGATCAGTTCTGCATAAATTAACGACAGACATCAGAGTATTGCACCACCAAATATATCCAGNAGCCTAATCGCTTTTCACTTGCGGCAATTACTGTGCCAGAACCCCTGCTAGACAGCTGTTCTGATTCACACAGGGATAAAAAAAAAATAAAATCAGCACTTTCATCACTTTGCTTCAAATCTCTCCTGGTTCCCCAGACTCTGTTCCAAAACATATTCCGAAGGGTCAGTTAAATTTTTTTACCGAAACTTATTTTTCACAGTATTACTTTATTTTTTGGAAATAAATGATTTTTATCTCCTCAACGCTTAAGAGGATCAGGGGTCAAAACAACTGGCATCTCAGTCAAATTGGAAAGTAATCCCTTTTCAGTAAGTATTTTATCAAGACTTGGACATGATTTATGCAAACTAAGTGTTAACAGCAAGGCATTTAAATCTTTGTGAGAACGGAGAATTAAAATAGGTGAGACCAGATGCCTAGCTTTCCTCCAGACTACACATTAAAAACTGTTTTGCATTATAGCAAGTACATAAACCAAAGCGAAATAGGCATTTAGACATCAGTGGCACCAGGATAAGATCAACACCAGCCACATCGAGTCTTATTCTCTTGTTGAATCACGTCTAATTCCTATCTAATCTCTCTCTAATGCGCCCATTTCTGCAGTATCTATTACCCTGTAAGAGCAGTGCTTGGCTAACAGGGACATTCCTCCTACCTGCAGGGACATTACTTGGCCATCACACAGCCATTCCAAGCAGCCCTTCTGTATTACATTTAAAATACAGTTCCAGTTCATATCTCCTAGAATTAAGGATAACAAATTAAAGCTTTCCGCCCTAGTCATTTCCACGTATTGATCCTTGGCACATACTAAGAATCAAGTAGGAAGAGATAGCTATAAAATAGCCAGGCCCTACTCAGGTTAGAGAAATCTTGCCCTTTTTCTGCATTCAAGTATATAAATTAGCAGATTTGAATATAAATTGAGTGCTGCTAAATCACACTTAGGTCCAAACTGATCTCAGTACTTCATTGCTATCTCATTTATGCTCTAACCATAGTCCTACACCACGAGTTCTGATGCTTCGTATTAGACTTAATTCGATCAAAGCTTTGCTGAGAGAAGCCAAGAAAAAGCACAAAGCCCGATTTGCTGAGAACAAAATGCTGATATTTAGCCAGAAACTTGCCCAACTTTAAAAACCAAGCATTAAGTTTCAGCGCTTCAAAATGATGTGCCTGGCTATCCAACTGAGCGTATCCCTATGCCAGTTCCTAATACATTCTTCCTAGAGCACTGCAGTCACCGACCTGCTACCAACAGCAGTGGCACAGGGGCATTAGAGCCATCTGTGAAGTCTTGCATCTTCTACTTCGTATTCCACTTTGGGGCTTGGGATTTTTTTTTTTAGTTAATGTTTCTTCTACCTAGGATAGCCTTGGAGACATGCACATCCCGCTAGCTTCGCAGAGCCAGGGGAAGAACAATCACCCACCATCACCTTCAGTGCAATCAAGAACAAAGACCAGCAAGATGATTAATTTTATACCAAGGCAGCATCTCTCAAAGCACCACCATATATACCATACTTCAAAAGAGAGAGCACTTTAGCAGAAAGAAGTAAACTCCAGCATTCTTTCTTTCAAGGAAATGCTTTAAATTCGATAAAGTTTATTTTCCATATGAAGGCAGACTTGCAGGACAGCCCTTATTTGTTAGGTGTTAGATTGGAGCATGGAATAAACTCCTTTTTGTATGTCAAGGTAGTAGCTCATTTCAGTGTATCCCAGTTAAACTCACTGCAGATCATTTGCAGGAACTCTAATCTGACACCATAGGGAACTCCTGCACAGACCACATGCCCTATTAAAACTATAGTTATATTAAACATTCATTCCCATTGCTCCATGCTTGGCATGGAGTAACAGTGCTGCAGCACATACCTTGTTTTCACTACTGTTATGTATTAAACCCAGAACTGAACAGCACAATGCAGCTCAGAACACTGCTCCAGCCTGAATTCACTGAATTTACCCTCAAACACCATCCCTTTAGTGCAGTCAATCGGAAAGTCAGAGCCCAGCATAACAATTACACTTGACATCCACCAGTCACATGAGTGAGCAGCCATTTCCTGCAGAACTTGCGTTTCCTCAGAAAGTCTGCAATTCAGAAGGAAATTAACACACGGTTTCACCCATTGGAGCACCAAAGCCAGTACAACGCTGAGCCCAACCAGCCCTTTATTCCTGTTACGTGAAATACTGTTCCAGATATTAAAGAAAAAGCAATTAAGTCCATAAGCCAGCTGCATGCTATTTTCCAGTACCCAGAACATCCAGCTTCACCTTCCATGAAGTTTCTTCCTGTTCTTCAATAGATTTCAAAATCTAGTTTGGCTCGCAGCACCATTTTTAAGTTACACACCCGGAAAGAAGGACAAGTCATGAAAGGTTAGGTTGCAAACATCTAATTAGACTTGCATCTTATCATTGTTGATTATTACAACACAGTTCTTTATTTTCAACATTAAAGTGCCAGGTTTGTGTACAAACTATTAGAACAATAATAAAAAAGGTAAACTTAAAACCTGCTAAGAAAGCAGTGAGGTCATGTAGCTGCCTCCAGAGTTTTCCGCAGAATATTCAGCAAATCTGAGACCAGAATTTCCCAACTGCTCCTTGGTTTATGGGGAGAAGAGCAGAAGTTAGTAGTCACTGCCCATAAGCTCCCATCTTGCAGAAGGAAGGTGCCTGTATCTTTCACAAAATGGAGTAGCATATGTTGTAAGAGATACACCTAAACATTCTATGAATTAACACCATTGGCAAAGTCTAATAAAAAGGGATTTTACTGCTGGAGCTACACTAGCCTCCTGGAACGTACCAATATCACCACACTTTTCAAGAGCGGGATTTTAGTACAGGAACCAAGTCACACTGTGACTCAATATATTTAATGTTTCCCTGTAAAGAGGGGAGCATACGCATTAACTCATATTGTCTCAGTTCATTTAAAATTCTGCATCCAGGGTAAAAGAGTTGTCCGTGGGCTTTGACATTACTCCCATCCTCTGATATTCACCTACTCGCTTCTCAAAGAAATTGGTCTTGCCTTCCAGAGAGATGTTTTCCATGAAGTCAAAAGGATTCTCCACTCTGTATATCTGAAATGCAAAGGCAATTCTATAGTCACTGCAGGTGCTCACATCTTTGACAAGTGGCATTCCTCAGGGGTCAGAACTGGGACCAGCACTGTTTAACACCTTTGTTGGCGACACGGACAGTGGGATTGAGTGTACCTTCAGCAAGTTTGCCAGCGACACCAAGCTGTGTGATGCAGTCAATGCACTGGAGGGAAGGGATGCCACCCAGAGGGACCTGGACAAGCCTAGGAGGTGGGCCTGTGCAAGCCTCATGAAGTTCAACCAGGCCAAGTGCAAGGTCCTGCACCTGGGTCAGGACAATCCCAGGCACAAATACAGGCTGGGAGGAGAATGGACTGAGAGCAGCCCTGAGGAGGTCTTGGGGGTGTTGGTGGATGAGAAGCTCAACATGAGCCAACAACACACACTCGCAGCCCAGAAAGCCAACTGCATCTGGGCTGCATCAAAAGAAGCATGGTCAGCAGATCAAGGGAGGTGATTCTGCCCCTCTACTTTGCTCTCGTGAGACCCCGCTTGGAATACTGTATCCAGCTCTGGGGCCCCCAATATAAGAAGGACATGGACCTGTTGGAGCAAGTCCAGAGGAGGGCCACAAAGATGATCAGAGGGCTGGAGCACCTCTCCTATGAGGACAGGCTGCGAGAGTTGGGGTTATTCAGCCTGGAGAAGAGAAGGCTCCAGGAGACCTTATAGCCTTTTCCAGTACCTAAAGGGGGCCTACAGGAGAGATGGGGAGGGACTCTTCGTCAGGGAGTGGAGTGATAGGACAAGAGGTAACAGTTTTAAGCTGAAAGTGGGGAGATTTAGCTATCAGGAAGAAATTCTTTACTGTGAGGGTGGTGAGACACTGGAACAGGCTGCCCCATCCCTGGAAATGTTCAGGACTACACTGGATGGGGCTTTGAGCAACCTGATCTAGTGGGAGGTGTCCCTGCCCAGGGCAGGGGGGGAAGGGGCGTGAGTGGAACTAGATGATCTTTAAGGCCCCTTCCAACCCCAACCATTCTATGATTCTATGATCTTGAATACACGAGATTATTTGAGATCAGCTGGAAGGAGTCTGAAACATCAGCAGGCTTACTATGTAGTAAATAAAAATCTCTGCCCCAAGCCTTCTCTACTGGATTTGTTCCTGTTTAGCTGCACTAAGCAGAAGCACAGCAACTCTTATACAGCTGTTTTTCCATAGCATCCTTTTGCTTGCCCTTCTGTGGGTCTCCAAACAGGGTCTAGCAGCAGCACTGCTAAATGGTTTTACAAGTTATACCAATAATATTGCTACAGCCATTTTAGGATTTGGGTTTCTAGAGGAAGTTAAACTCAATATTATCTTTTCCCATGAAAGATTTGATGTATTAGAACCTTACCTTTTTAAATCCCAGTTCCAACATAAGCCGGTCTGCTACAAACTCTATGTACTGTTTCATTAAAGTGCAGTTCATGCCAATCAGCTTCACAGGCAGTGCCTCCGTCAAGAATTCCTGCAGATAATAGAAGCACTTTATGTACAGAAACTAGTATTCAGTCTGTACCATCTGGGTTAATTTTATACACAACAGCTCCCCAGTTTTCTGCTTAATTGCGATCAAGTTCCTAAACAAGGAGCAGACAATTACCTGTTCTATGAGAACAGCATTCATGATGATTTCCTTCACTCTTTCCTCTGATGGTTTGTGTATCAAGTGCTTGAACATGAGGCAGGCAAAATCACAGTGCAAGCCCTGGAAAGAAGTTGCAGAAAGTTATTTCTGAAACACTGGTTTAAAAGAGACACTAGAATCAGTAGGCACAGAATAAAATAGCCCAATATTGAGGCACCATCTTTGCACTTGCCATGTTAAAGAGTTATCTACAGACAACTTTCTGCCTTACCAGGAGGCATGGGCAAATTCAGCCAATACCAGCTGCCCTGGCTCCAAATGGCAAGAGTTAACTCTCTTAAACTACTTTAAAGGGAGTAAAATGCTAAGTTCATTCATTCTCTGCTGCAAGATCCACAATGACACATGTTTATACACTTCAATGAGCTTTATAGACTGCCTGTTTCTAAACATACTCCTGTTTTAAAATACAGGCTCCAACTGAATATCATTACTTTGAGCTACTGTGGCACATTCCCATCTTAACTGCCAGGATTTGATTCATACCTCATCTCTGCTGATGAGTTCATTAGAAAAAGTGAGTCCAGGCATTAATCCTCTTTTCTTCAGCCAAAAAATTGATGCAAAAGAGCCCGAAAAGAAGATTCCTTCCACTGCTGCAAAAGCTACTACACGTTCTCCTGTTAAGGAAAGACTGATAGTCATATCACACAGAAAACTTAACAGGATTAATACCCAGAAGTTGCAAATGGACCGGTGAACTGCACCCTCCAAGGAAAACAAAGAAGTTTCTGCTGAAGTGCTACAGCCTGTCCTTAAAAACTGTTACAGTAAAGACTTCTAGTCAGCAAGCAAAACTTTTAAACATGAGAAGTAAAAACTAATTAGAGTAGCTACTAAGTAGCTAAAGCCAAGGCTCCTTCCCCCAGGTTAACCATCAATACCATCTTTTTTCAAATTACACACTGAAAAAGAGCAGTCATTTTAGCAGCAGCTTTTAGTCAGTGCCTGCTCGTCTTTGATTAAGTAAGGAACTTTGGCCATGAAGAATGCTTTAATACTAGTGAAATAATGATCTGTACCACCTCATCTCGCCTTTGAAGCAAGTCATCAAGAATCAGTAAGGCAGAGGAGCTACAGCCTCCAACTGTACATGTCTGCAGGAGAGACACAGCCAGTTCAGCTCTGGACACACGACAGCAGTTTGCAATTTCATCATCTAGCCAGGCAGATTAAGATTACCACATGAGCTACCATTAGCCAAACTGCCAGCAGTTTTACAAATATTCATGTCAGTAGCTCATTTGCAAGATGAAAATTATTTTCTTCATCTCTAGAATGATACCAATATATCTTATACTAGAGAGCACATACTCCCTCTGTGACAACAATAATCCCTGAGAACTGTGAAGTCTGGACAAATGGTGGTTCCTCCATCTTCTTAGGGAAGGAATTTCACTTTGCTTCCAATAGATACACTCACCATACGTTGCTTTCTTGTCCCCAATCCAGCACATGGCCCAGTCAGCCTTCTTTTTAACACATGGCAATGTTTCAATAGCATTAAAAAGAAATTCCCTGAAAAGGATAAAACTTATTAGGATCGGACATCAGCACAATTAGGACAATAAGCATTCACTGACATACATGATCTTGCTCACAAGTGCTCTGCACCTTCACCCTGATAAGTCTCCTTCATCTCTTTATTTTGCACCAGTCTTACCCATCAACTATCTCCTCATCACCTACCCATCACATCAACACCAGTTCACAAGAACTCCCGTGACAATATCGAGAGGAGCAGTTTCATCAAGTGATGTACTTGAACAAGGCTTTCAGAACTACAGATCAACCAGCCTCCACTTGCCAGCAGCAAGACACCAAAGCTCTCAGGTAAGCAGTTCTTCCTTAAACTTTTACTGTAATTAAGCATCTTGGAAGTAGAAGTGACATGGTCAGCTTTCTACAGAGTAGCAGCAATTAAATATATCTAGACTGCAAATAGCACTGCAATACCACATGACATTTCACTCAACAGGGTGTTGTCTGACAAAATAACACCAGAATAACTCAGGTCAGACAGCTTTAAGCCCTGCATTTAGTTTAAGATACCATTCTTGAATTGATTCATCTTGTTATGAAAACTATACACTTTGGTTTTACTTTTAAGACCAAAAGCCACTTTTCATGCTTTTTTCTCCCCAAGCAAAATAGTCAAGTAAGGGCAGCACACGCTATGTGAAAGTGCTGGCTGGTAACTAAATGCACTGGGTTTTGGAGATGACATTTTAATAAAAGCGGTATCATTCTCAGAGCTTTCCTACATAGCTTTCTACTAGGTGCAGAGGTCCTCCATATGAGTGCTTACTGTAGTTTAGTATACTCCCTTTATTTGACTGCTCCATCTTCTACAAAGTTTCATTTATTTCAGTATTAAGTGGTTTCAGTTTCACTCTTAATCTAAGCAAGTTCTTGTTTATACACTTCAGAGGAGAAATATTCTGAAGTAAAGCTGCTCTTAAGCAGCAGTGGTATTTTATATAAAATCTAGTTTAAACCCTAAAATTAGCTTAAAAGTCATAGAGTGACTGATATGCATCATTTAAATCTCCACACTTAAGAGTTTCAAACCTTTCATCATCAAGCAATACAAACCTCTCTTTAGAATCTTTGATGTAGGTGTCGATAAGAAGACTGTACATTTCTGAATGTATATTTTCCATGGCAATCTGGAAGCCGTAGAAACAACGGGCTTCTGTGATTTGTACTTCTTGACTGAACCGCTCCACCTAGAGGAAATAAAAGAGTATTTGCAAAGGCATTTATAACTAAGTTGCAGTTTAGAGGCATTGATGCTGTCTATAACAGCTCTTGTTCAGCCCACAGAATCCTTCTCAGATTAATTCCAGACATGTGGATTTTTAACAGCAATATGAAGAGCAGCAGCCCCTTAGAGCTCCAAGTCCTGAGTTATTCTTTGGTCCCAAGAGAAATGGGAAAAGTCTTAGTTCCACTTATCTCCAGTTAGTGAAAAGAGCACTGAGAGGGCACAAGCAGAACAAGGGCTCTGAAACTGCCAAGTGTTACCGTAAGGCAACGCCCATGGGGCATGGGCAAACTTGGGGATTACAAAAGCAACCCTGATTTGCTAATTAGCATAAGACAGCATTACATGTTGTAATGCTAGGACACTACATGTTCTAGCAAACAAGCTAGATCAGCCAGGAAGCATGTCAAATGTGCAGTATCTGGTTATCTTAACAGAGCGGTGTTTCTGTCAGGACTGTTTCTACACACTTACCAAGTTTTCATTGACGATGCCATCACTGGCAGCAAAGAAGGCAAGGACATGGGAAATGAAGTACTTCTCCTCAGGCTTCAGGGATTCCCAGTGCTGGAGGTCTTTGGAAAGGTCCACCTGAAACATTGTAGAAAGAGTCATAGAATGGCTTGGAAGGGACCTTAAAGATCACCTAGTTCCAGCCCCCCGCCATGGTCAGGGACACCTCCCACTAAACCAGGTTGCTCAAAGCCCCATCCGGCCTGGCCTTGAACATTTCCAGGGATAGAGCATCCACAGCTTCACTGGGCAACGTGTGCCACTGTCTCACCACCCTCACAGGAAAGAATTTCTTGCTGATATCTAATCTAAATCTCCCTTGTTTCAGTTTAAAACCATTACCCCTCATCCTATCACTCCACTCCCTGATAAAGAATTCCTCCCCATCTCCTCTGTAGGCCCCCTTCAGGTACTGGAAGGCCTCTATAAGGTCTCCCGGAGCCTTCTCCTCTCCAGGCTGAACAATCCCAACTCTCTCAGCCTGTCTTCATAGGAGAGGTGCTCCAGCCCCCAGATCATCTTCATGGTTCCCACTCCGACAGGTCCATATCCTTCTTGTACTGAGATCATGGAGTGTTTTAGGTTGGAAGGGACCTTAAAAATCACCTAGTTCCACCCCCCCTGCGATGAAATAACTGCAAAAAGACTGGGTTTCAGGTACAGGGCCCGTACCAGAGCCCTGGGCTGTCNCTGATAAAGAATTCCTCCCCATCTCCTCTGTAGGCCCCCTTCAGGTACTGGAAGGCCTCTATAAGGTCTCCCGGAGCCTTCTCCTCTCCAGGCTGAACAATCCCAACTCTCTCAGCCTGTCTTCATAGGAGAGGTGCTCCAGCCCCCAGATCATCTTCATGGTTCCCACTCCGACAGGTCCATATCCTTCTTGTACTGAGATCATGGAGTGTTTTAGGTTGGAAGGGACCTTAAAAATCACCTAGTTCCACCCCCCCTGCGATGAAATAACTGCAAAAAGACTGGGTTTCAGGTACAGGGCCCGTACCAGAGCCCTGGGCTGTCCTCCCCTCCCCGACACCACCCCCCCCTCACCTCCTCCGCCGTCCAGAAGGAAGCCTCAGCCTTCTTGTACATCTGCCAGATATCGTGGTACTGGATGGGGAAGATGACGNCCCGGGGGGGAGAGGGCGGTGGGGAAGAGAAGGTCGGGCGCGGTGCCCGGCGTTCCGAACTCACCGGCTTCCCGTCGCCCTCCAGGAAGATCTTGCGGGCCGCCTTAC
>VWZL01004989.1:1023193-1052060 GCA_013396915.1 Stercorarius parasiticus | reverse complement strand
CGGGCAGCGAGCGGAGCGCGAGCGGACAGCATAACGGCGGGAGCGGGACTAAGGCGGGAGCGGGACTAAGGCGGGAGCGGTGCCGCCCCTTTATATCCCCTTCGAACTTGGCGCCAGAACGCCCGACTGGCCAATCACAGCCCGCTCCGCCGCCGCCGCCGCCCGCCCCCGCGCTTCCATTGGCTGGTGAGCCGGGACGGGGCCCCGCCTTCCATTGTGGAGGGAAAAGCCCCGCCCCTTGGTTTGGCGCCAGAGGAGCGGAGGGAGGAAAAGGCGGGAGAGCGCGGGGGTCCCGCGGGGCGGCGCGGAATTCAACGCGGGGCGCGGAATTTGGTATGGCGGCGTGGAGAGAGACGGGGAAAACACACCAAGGCAGCCTCCATCGCCTACGGCGAGCGCGGCCGCCCGAAAGGAGGGGTTTAGCTGCGGGGCCCGGATGTTATGCCTGATTTTTAAAAGATTCGGTATGCGGAAAGTGGAAAACTCGTTGCCTGATATGGGAACAGCCACCATCTGGGTTTAAGGCAGAGATCTGGAAATGCCGTCGCCCCCATCCCCCCAGTCTCGCTCTCCCCCTCTCTTTTCTGGCCCCTCCTGCCTACCGGTTCATTTTCACTTTCAACACTGATTCCTGCATTTGGAGGCAGATTTCACTTTCCTACATGTGGAGACAAAAATTCTCTTCCCGGAGAAACTGACTCCGTGTACCACCTGGTTCCATGTGTTTTAAATAAGTAGCACGAGAAAGGGAGAACAGAGGTATGAAGAAGAAGAGGTGAATATTCACCTTCTTTAAAAAGTCAGCATTTATTTTATATTAATGAAATTCCCTTTGAACAACACCACTTCCCTCATCCAACTCTGCAAACGATCTGTTCTCATCAACCAAAATGTTTTCCCTGAAGCAGTTTTGATGAAACCACGAGTTTAATGAGGCTTGGAGTCTCTTCTGCCACGTGGGATGCACAATGTCCTTGAAGGACACTAAGTGGTCACCGTCACCTGGGCACGTGCTCCTGGGAACAGGGAGAATGAGTTACAGGGCCCAGCACAGCACTGCGCTTGGCTGGAAGAGGAGCAGGCAGGGCAGGAGGGCAGCAGACGACTGACCCCTCAGGGGAGCCAATATTGTCCTTTGACTGTATAATGATGCTATGTTAAATATACTGCTGTAATGAGTAGATTTGGAAGAAAAGAGTCCTCCCTTCCGGCATCACCTCTGACACTGTAAATTCGAGTTGATTATTCATTTCAGCAGGTCAGTGTCAAGGTCACAAACTTGGGGCTGAACTCTTCTCCGATGGGACATATCAGAAATGGCCACAGAGGCCGTGGCTTGCAGTATTTATTCGTCCTATTTAGGATGTTGGACTGATGCAGGCATCCATCCAGGAGATGTTCTGTGGGACCTACTGTGCTAAATATACATCCCAATATACAAATTTGGATATCCATCTCCATCCCAGGAGAGCGAGCACTGCAAAATCCCATCCTAGTAGGCAGCCTGGACAGGCATGGACATGCTCCTCCTCTGTCCCGGGAAAGCGGCTCCCAGGGGCAGGAGTGCCAGGCAGCTCCCAAAAGTCTCGCCAGCGCCCACATAGTGCTATTATCTATTATCTCCTATTATCTCCTGCCACCTCTACAGCTGCTGGGGGGATTGGCAGGGAGCTACAGCAGCACCCTCCCCACCCCATCCAAACCCATTTACCCTCCCACACCAATAAAGGACCCCAAAGCCACCAGCCCACAAGCCCTGGGCTGCCGCCAAGGGCTGTCACGATGCAACGGCAGTGCTATCGCTGCAGCTCAGCCACTCTTCTCAGAAGCCCGTGGCAGGGGATCAAAGCCCTGCCCTGGAGACAATGGCTCTGCAGGGAGGAAAAAACGCCAGGGAGAGCGCAGGGAGGCCCTGTGAGGAAGCACATCCCACCTCTGTGCTGCTGTACCTACAGCAAAAGGATGTTTGGGAGTGAGTGTCCACACTGAATTTTCCAGTGACAGCAGTTTAACCCATTTACATTTGTTCCCTGAGGCGCATCCCCAAGGTTTACACACTGTACCTACGACCAGCGTGGTGGAGGAAAGTGGGCCTGAGGAGCCATCTCCCCTTCACATACAGCCCCCTCCACGATGCAACTGCATTTTGGGACCAGCATTTTCAAGCTAGCTCCTTGGCCAGAGCTGGGTTCAGGGTAGCAGGCTGCTTTGACGTGCCAGCGCTCAGCATCAGATGTCATCTGGATGTCATCAGCAGCAGGATGTCATCTGTCGTCGTGCCCTCTCTTTGGGTCCGTGAAAGGATGCTCTGCTTTTCTGACTTCTGGCCCGCAGTGGAATACCGTGTGTTTAAAAAAAAAAAAGCACCCCAAAACTCCAATTAGTTTCACACCTTCTTTGTTTACAGGAATTTAGACACTCAGAAAGTGGAAGTAAGAGCAGCCGGGGGCGAGGCAGGTGTGGGCCGTTGTGTAACTGCACTGTTCGCACAGGTCCCCCTCCAGATTCCAGCACCCACCTCCACCCAGGCCCTGGCACGTCTCATCAGCTGCAGGTGGAGCTCAGCAACAGCCTCTGCCCCAGCCACTGCCGTTGTGGTGTCCTTGGTGCCAGCACGACAAAGCCCCTTCCCACCAGGCACAGCTTACGGCCCCCAAACCTCACATCCCCATCACACATCTTCATCATGATGGGTACTGCCTCAGCTCTCAGCTGACCTACCTGGTGGCATTGGGTAACGCTCAGGGCAGGATCTGCCTTGCTCAGAGGACTGATTTTCTTCCATTTTAATGCAGATTGCCTACAGGACAGATAGGCAGCGACTCCAGGCTGCTGGCTGCCTCCCACCACTGCAGCGACTGGTCTAACTGATGAAAGCTGGTGACAATAACTCCATGGGACACATGGGCTGACTCATCACTAGCTGAGGACACAGTGTTTGCTGCTGGTTTTCCCCCGATTTGAGGAAGGTGATTTGTTTGCATGGCCTCATCCAGCCACCTTCATCCATGCCAAATCCCAAATTCCTCACCCGTTCCTCAGTCTGGCAGGCTGTTGTTTGTATAAAGCATCTGCTGGAGGGTCCCTGCTTAGGCCTGCAAATCTCAAAGTGTGACTTCCGCATACAGCAAAAAGAAATCTAGATAATCGTAATATAAGTTGAGATGGGGTAGGTGAGCAGGAGGAGGCTATCAGCCAATACCGCCAAAGTGACACGGCCAAGATCTCATGGCCACCACTTTCTCCAACAAGTTTAGAGGTAGCCCTCAGCATTTCCTCACACGCTCATCCAGCTGTGCTGAGGAGAAGGATGTTCCACATCTCCCCAGAACTGATCCAAGCCCTAAGGACTTAGACCAAAATTTCAAGAGTTTGAACAAAAAATTTGCCCAAATAGTTTGTCTCCCAGTTTAGAGCTGGTTGCCCTCCACTCCCTGCAGCATTTCTAACTTGAGGGAGGACTCTGCAAAAACTGAGCTGCAGGGCTCTACTGGCTGGGGCAAGGCACTTTAACAGACTGCTTCACTGAGAAATCTAGAGCAGAACAGAACAAAAATCTTTATTAGCTTGATTCTAGCTGGATATCGCATTTGCCGATGCAGCCCATTAATTTGTGGGGCTGAGAGCACCATCATTAGCAGCCTGCTTACCTGATGACCAGCCTCTCTGGAGGTAATGACCAGCTGCTGAAAAGCAAAGCCCTCACATGCTTAGTAACCCCAATGTCTTTCATTTTTTAAAACCATGTTTCTTGCCTATTCAAGGTCCTTACCCACCATTTACAACTCTCAGGACGAAGTCTGCAGGTAATATACAACCATATATGGGGTTATAATCGTGTAACTGGACCTGTTGTTTCTTTGCTGTTCGCAAAGCTGTGCACAGTGCTGCAGACACAGTCCCACAAGAGCTGGGTAGGGGAACCAGCGTTAAAAGACTTTCAAGAGCTGGAAAAATCAAGCCTTGCAATCAGCTGCACTTGCTGGTCATCAGCGGTCAGTAATATGCAAGAGCGCCATTGATTTTGGTGCGTTCCACGGGATCTGTGAGCACATTGTGGAGCTGGAGTAGCAAGACCTGCCACTGCGTTCATATATGTGCTCTAGAAGGTTGTGACTCTTCCTTTCTGGTAGCACCACCTTCTTGTTTCCTGCAGCAGAAGAAGGCAATGGCACCAGCAGGAGACTTTTGGCCCACCGTTGACTTGCCTCGAGCAGGTTTTGGTCTCAGCTCTTGCACTCTCATCATGGACACTGTGGCTGATCTCTTGCCCCACATGGAAAATTACAGGTCATTCCTGCTCTTGCAGCCTGTCAGTCACCAGGGAGGAACGTTGAACTTTCCTCAGGGTTACATTCCTCAGCACTTACTCATCCAAAACTTGCAGGAAGGCAGCCCCAGGTCCCTTGTTTCTGGGCAGGCTCAAGTTGTTTTTGTTGAGCAGAGCGTTTCTGATGCATCTCACTCATTGCTACCGCACACATCAAGTGTTCCGAGCTACCCTTTCCCTCTTGCTCCAGAAAACAAGCTTGCCAGCTTGTCAAAGCAGCCAGGACCCCCCCTGTGCTGCTGAATGGTTTCGAAGAAACCCCAAACCATGAAAGTCAATAACCAAGGAGACAAAGGCAGGACTGCAAATCATTTTTCTTAACCGGGTCAGTGGTGGGGAGCTTGGTTATCACCCAAACCATACCCATCTGCAGGGAAGTCCTGGCCCCTGTGTACGCCCCATCCCTGCTCCATCTGCTCCCAATGACCTTTACTTCCCCAGCAGAGATTTATTTTTTTTTCCCCCTGGAAGATGCACATTAACTTCAACAAAGTGGACACCTCCAACCACCAAACTTTGTGGTGTTTGCTGGCATCCCTACCCCAAGAAATCGCCTAGTCAAGATTGGCCTGAAAGGACTGAGAAAGGATTCTGACTCTTGTCTTTGGGATAGTACAACATTTTGGCCCTGTTCTGCTCCAGATGCCCATGACACCTGCACTCTTCCAGCAGGGCAGAGAAAACAGGGAGACTTATCATTGTGCATTTTTCTGGCGGGATCTGCCAGACACTTCCCCGCAGAGCATGAGAAGCATTTGTCAGGGTTCAACTGTAATTATGCCAAAAAAGGGACTGGGAAAAGCAGTCTCCTTCCATGCCGTGTCCTGTTGCTCTGCCAGGGCAAATTTTGTTGTGTGGTCTAGCAGTGACCCCCATGGTGACAGGACAAGGTGACTGACCACCTGGTCAGTCCCCTGGTGTCTGACCCTAGGAATTGTAGCCAGGGAAAAAAAGAGGTAAAATGGAAATTAGAAAGACAGAGGCAAGTGCCCACAGCACTCACAGGACCATGAAAACAGAGAAAAGTGGTTTTATATTGCACTTGCATTCAAAGGGATAACCACAGGTGGATAAAATGACATAGAGGTCTGTATGGGGATATAGGAGACAAAAAAAGATTGGCATCCATTATCCTTTCAGCAGTACAGTGACGCTAATCAAACAAAATCCCTTGCTTTATAAGGGCACATTTGATATACTGCTTCGTGACATCGAGAGGATAAAAACTGTTTAACTAATAGACTTTAGAACTTTAGAAAGTCATTGTAGGGGAATACCATAACCAGCTCAGTGTCCTGAGATCGTCTGCAAAGTTTTCACGTGATAGATGTGGTGGGTGGTGAATAATGAGCTTAAAAGCGGCCTGTCTCACTCTGTCCTTGGTGTTAATGAGCCTGAAGGCAAGATCCTGCACTGGGGAAGAAAACTGACGATCACACTCATGAAATGCTGGACTGCCCCTGCAGAGAGGGGCTCCTGGGTGATGAGATGTAGCAGCTCCATCAGCAGCCTCTCAGGCTAACCCACGGTTGGGGCACACCAGGTCCTCTGCTCCATAGGCAGAGGGATTGCAGCTGGAGGCAACACTGCTTCCCTCCTGCATCTCGTGGGAGAGCACCCATGGGGCAGCCCAGAGGGGTCTCAGTTCAAGATTCAGCCACCTAAAGGCAGGCGTCTACCCATGGGGTGGGGTGTATAGGCACTGAGGGTACCCAAGATGTCCTCAAGCATCCTGCCTGCCCTCTCCAGTCTCTAAAGGTCTTTCATACTTCCTGTGTCACCCCTGCCAGCCACGCATCTCAGCCTGCCTGGAGCCTCTCAAATGGCACCAATGTCCATATTTAGGCAACCAAGTCAAGCCATCCGATATGAGAAAGATAGACCCATGTCTGGATATCTAAATGCATTGTCGTTCTCTCAAACCGAACCCACTCACTGTGCCCAGTCCCAGCAGCAAAAGGTTGAGGACGTGGGGGCAGTTCAGAAGACAGCCCCAGGGCAGACTGGGGGCGTAAAACCCTGCCCTGGAGCAAGATGCTGGAGAAGGCTGTCCTACCCAGTGCTACGGAGAGACGGCTGAGGAGAGACTAGATAACCACCCTGACCAAGCGCTGCTGGAATCAACCCCTGGGGGAAAAAGAAAAGGCATAGGATCTTACAGCTTCGAACACTAACCAGAACATGGGTTTCAGAAAGGAAATATCTCTCAGCAGTGGTAATTTCGCACTGAACCAGCTTTCCTGGGGACACGGTAGATTCCTCAATTCCCAGTCATGATTTCAAGACTTCATGCAACAGTTTTAATTCAGTCACATTATGATTTACTCAGCAGTTACTGGCAAGTTTTGCTGGGGGTAAAAGGATTAGGATAGTTTATTTAACTTTGTCTGGCATCCGTCAAGATGCTTTTTCATTGCACAGTAAGCTCAAGGGCATGCCAGGAGCCTAGTTCCCCCCAGCTGTGCCTATTGGCACACCCAACCTAAAAAAGGGGGAAAAAAATCTCCAAGATAACGTTTTAACAGTGAAAACATCAATAAATCAATCACTGACTTTTTTTTTTCAGCAGAACAAGCCAGTCTCATGTAACTTCAGCAAAAAAAAATAATCACAAAACAGGCAACAACCCTTAGCCAACAGAGACGCATTGAACCTGCTCCACCACATATTGCCACATCTCCCATTTGGGGGTTCAGTGACCTCTAGCATTTTCAGGGAAGCCGAGACACAAATAATTCCTTTAAAGGATGCAGCATTTCCCATAGTCCCTTCCTTCTAAAACCCTTCAACAGATCCACCCTCTCCTCCTTTCCCACACCAGTCCTTGGGGAAGATGAGGGATTATTTTGTTTTGTTAACAGATGCGTTTCTGGAGCCGGATTACTACTGGTGTTTCCTTCCTAGCAGGAGCTGGGAAAGCTTCCACTATGTAAGCATCCTAGATAAATTACAGATGGATACAGCAAGGAATTCTATGACCATTCTTTGCCTACACTGCATTACAGAATTAGATCTACTTCACAGTTTTCTACAATAGTTGCCTTCCCCGTGGCTGTCCCCATCTCTTCTCTATTTTTTATGGTATTTTTCAGTGTTAGTTTTAAGTTCCCATCTATTCCCTTTTCTCCGGTGCTGCCACAAGAATTCCTCACAACAAGGCAATTTGCACCCTCTTTCCCCTGGGATCCTGCTCCCTCCCCACCCTGGCCCTGGGGCTCCTGTCTGAACTGGTCCCACTGAGCACCAGCCGCTTCCAGCCTCATTTTCCGCAATTGCCCCAGATCCGGAGCCCAGTGCCTCAGCTCCCATCCCATCACAGATCCCAGCACAAAAGCAGCTTTGAAAAGCGGCATGTACCCCAACGTGGGACACATCCCTTCCCAGGCCATAGTCCTGACATCCCAGGTACGCATCCTTTATCATAGGACCTGTTGTCTCCAGATCCATGCAGTGAGGACACAGGTACATGACAGCCTTGAAGTGGTTTCCTGAGGTCACAGTCAAAAAAAGGGATAAGACTGCTCCACAACTACTAGCCTGTCTATCATCTCTTCTCCGCAGAGCTCAGAAATGTTCATCTGCAAAGCTAATGAGCACAGCACAGACCTCAGAGCGGGAAAGCTGCATGGGGGAGAGGAGAGAGGGTGCAGAGGATCTGCGCTGTTTGGACTTCATAATCCGGACCAATAAAGCCATAATCCTTCTTGACAATCTCTGGGCACTGCCTGGAGGGGGAACAAGGCTTCATAAGGGTTAGCAGACCAGACACACACAAGATGGGGAGCGGGAGCAGAAGAGAGCACAACACAGGGATCAGACACTTTGCAAGAGGGCAGCAAGGACAGGCAGCAATCACAGGCTCCGGTCTCAGCTCAAGGCTCTGAGAACTCCAGGATAATGTCCTGGGGGATGCACGGATGAAGGCATTTTGGTCTTCCAGGTCCCAGAGACCAAGTGCAGTAACTGCTCTTTTAGCAAGCAAAACAACCCAGAGATGTTTCTGCTGGTTCAGATCATCCATTTTTAAACTCAGCCACCTGGACATGGTATAAAAAAACAGAAATGAAAGAGCAGCAATAAGACAGAGGGCTGGAACACCTCTCCTATGAATACGGGCTGAGAGAGTTGGGGTTGTTCAGCCTGGAGAAGAGAAGGCTCTGAGGACACCTTATAGCGGCCTTCCAGTACCTAAAGGGGGCTTATGAGAAAGATGAAGAGATACTTTTTACCAGGGTCCGTAGTGACAGGACAAGGGGCAACAGTTTTAAACTGGAAGAGTGTAGATTTAGATTAGGTATTAGGAAGAAATTCTTTACTGTGAGGGTGGTGAGACAGTGGAACAGGTTGCCCAGAGAAGCTGTGGATGACCCATCCCTGGAAGTGTTCAAGGCCAGGCTGGATGGGGCTTTGAGCAGCCTGGTCTGGTGGGAGGTGTCCCTGCCCAGGGCAGGGGGGGGTGGAACTAGGTGATCTTTAAGGTCCCTTCCAACTCAAACCATTCTGCGATTCTATGACCAAGTGTTCCGCAGGAGGTTTCCAGCGCTCCTGCAGGGATGTGTGCATAGGAAGTGTGTTTTCCCTGAGCATGGACCCGGGGCAGGGGCGGGAGAGGGAGCTCTCAGGTCTCTGACCGCCTTCGCGGCAGGGAATGCTCCCGGGGAGGCTGTCACCCCTCGGCCCTCCGTGGCACCCCGCTGTGTGGGACACGGCTGCCCACGCAGGAGGGGATGAGCGGGTCCCGCACGGACCCGGCAGGAGACGGATAAACACGCCCTGCACCGCCCCGTGTCGCCCAGGAGAGGATGCTGCAGACCCCTCGGAGTCCCCACAAACATCTGCAGCACCAACATCAGCATCAGGCTTGAATACCTCGGCTGGAGCCCCGCTGCCGAGGACACAGAGTCCCAAGAACCAGAGATGGTATTTTTGCTTATCACTCCAAGCCCCTCTTAGGCAGCATCGTCCCAAAACGCTTTCAAGTGTCGGTGGCTTTGCAGGCTGCTTGCAGCTGCCTCGTACAACCGCTGGTGGATGAACACAAGCATGCACAAACGCAGCCAGCTCCAGTGAAGATTTACACAGCCTGTGGCAGGGTTTTGTAAGGGCTGTGTCCAGTTACATAGCACAGAGAGCAAGGAAAAGCAAATAATTAAAAATCCTTCACCCCCTAGAGACAAAAGAAAAAGGCATTTTGCCCAGGGTTATAAAAGCTCCTGTCCTCCTTCCTTCTGGTCTCCCTGAAATTCACGTGCCCTGGTGCCTTTTTTTAGAAATAATACTAAAATAACCCACGCTCCTGCCAACAGCTGCCCTGGCCCTGAGCAGAACACACTCTCCCCATCTGGCGCTGGCAATTATCAAAACACTGCACAAAGGAAATACCTGAGATAGAGAGAAGCACTGGGTTAAATTCACACACCCCTACACTCAGGTTCTCCATACCACCTTCTCCCCGTTCCCCAGCTGACGGGCCAAAAGGGGTGCAAGCTGCACCCTGCTAGCAGGGTTGAGCTGACTTCAGCTGCAGCAGCCGAGAACAGGCACCGCACGGCTGCTCCTGTTGCAGCCCTCCCCTCCCCTCTGGAACATCAGAATACTAATATTTATTAAAACATGGTGGTTTGGAGTTTCTCAGTGGGTTCCTTTACAGGTAATGTCATTTTCAGCTACTGAGAGAGAAGGAAATATTTCAGATCGCAGTAAGACACCAAACAGAAGTCTCTGCTGATAACTCTGCCTTTTCCACCTCGTGTGAGACCAGCCTGTCTCCTGTGTCTTCACAGAGGACCACTGCTAGGGTTTTGCTCTTCTGACCATGTCTTGAGTCCTTCCCTGCAGTCCTATCCCTAATTATCCTCAGCCAAATCATGGCCTGCAATACTGCAGACGGATGCTTGCAAGTCATCTAGGGGAGCTTCTGCCAGCAGGCTCTGGGAGAGCCTATGGGACAGGGTGACATGTGGGAGCAGGGCTGGGGATCAGTAGCTTCCTTCCCAAGCAATTCGCTGTTACCACACTTATTGCTTTGTGGGAGATGGTAAGACGGTGAAGGAAAGCAAGAAACTGGTAACACAGCTAAAATATCCTGGGATATTCTGGGAGCTGAAAATATCCTCAGCCAGTTTCTTGTGGGGTTGAACCACTAGGGAGAAGGGTCCTGCATCAGCGAGGGACACACACCCTCCAAGCATGGGGGCACACAGCCTTCACAGCTCCTGGAGGTCGGACACAGGGCATGGGACGGCTGAGGGTGAGCGTCCCTCCATGCCACCCCTGCCCTGGGCCTGCCATGATGCTGTGCCTCCGCGCAAGCACTCACCACCCACCCTGAGCCTGGTTACATCTTGGATATTCAAAACCATTTGCTTGGCACATGTGGAGAACAAGGCACTGGTTGTGCCCCATGTGTTCCTTCACACTGCTTCTACAAAGCACCTCTTGATACCCTGTAAATAATCTATAGCGATAACCCCAAAGCCCAGAGAAAGATGTGCCATGGGAAGAAAGCAGCAGGAATTAAGACTGCCACCAGTTTCCCAGGTCCCTGCTATCACAAGGAATTAGTTAACCACCAAACAAATAAATGCATATTCACATAGGTGTTGAAATGCCAAGAGGAATGGTCCTAGTCATATGAGAGCAAAGAGCAGGCCCTCGTCTCCCACAGTAGTGCTGGTGATTAAGGAAAATATACATTAACTTCTGTCTGAGCATTTCCTGCTGCCAGCCGCTGCTGGGAGGAAAACATGCCTTTTCCTAATGTGGTCGTGCTGCTTTCATATGGAAGCACTAATAAAAACACATTGTCGGTCCAGTGTGTTCTTTCTTGCAACACTAGAGGGGAATCAGCTTGTTTCATCCAGATATTTGGCAACTCAGAGGTCTCCGCTCTGCTCCTGGAAGCAGAGCTCAGGGTTGTGCCAGCAGCAGCATCTCTGATGATGCACATCTACACTGTGGCGTGCACCGCTGGGCTCCGGCAAGTGGCTCACGTCAGCTGGCAGGAGGCTGCTGCTGAGTCTCTTCCCAGCCTCTATTTGTCAATTGGCTCAACATTCAAAAAGACACCTTCAATTTGCATCACCCAAAAATACATCAAGCCAGCATCTTCTCCAGTGCTTTACCTCCAGGGGAAGTCAGGGATGGTGAGGAACATAGTCCATAACTTTGGAGGGCCTACAACAGCTTTACTTTTCAAGTCAGTCCAACTGACTGCAGCCACAAATCATGCAAAGTTGTGCTAAACTGGGAAGAAAGCTGTATTGAGCTTGCCTGGCAAGCACAGAAGGAGTAACCACGGCTCAGGAGATGTTTATTACCTCTCCCAGTGGTGCTAAGCTGGCCCTGCTCCCATTCACCGCAGAGAGAGGTGAATAGCTATCATCTGCTCTGATGAGGCAGAACAGAAATACAGCACACCCAGACATATTTAGCAGCCGGGCATGTATACAAGTACCTGACGATGTAAAGAGTAACCACCATCCTGCTGTCACACCGAAAAACGCATTTGGCTGCCTGCCTTGAGCGTGGTCCAGGCCTGGAGGAGCACAGTGCAGCCATTGACGCCTCCCTCCACCAGCTCTAACTCAGCCTCTGGACCCAGCTGGGACTTTTGATCCTAATTTCGTGGTGTGAGCCCACATTTCAGCAGATGACTTGCAGTCCCCCTGCAAGCTACGGCTCGGCGAGCTGAAGTGAGAGCTGGGAACAAAGCATCGCCAACTTCCAGAGGCAATGAGGTGAATGTGGTCGTCTCTAGAAAATGCTGCAGAGCATTTTCAGGGTTCTTTGAAAAGCCTCTCACAACAGCAGAACCTCAAACCAACAGGGGGGAAAAAAAACCCTTGGTACAGCAGAGCATCCAAGGGCAGGAGAGCAAAGAAACCTCTCCCATCAGGTATTCCTCAGATGGTTTTTACTCTCTGTCTCCTTCCCCCTCCTTGAAGTGCCATAAACCCACTGAAGACTTAGCTGCCACCATTGCTGCTACATGGGGGTGTTATATACAGCCCAGCGGGAGTCTGGAGAACCAAAATCTCCTAGCAGGTATCTCAGTCCCTTATTCCTCACTAGACATCCTGCAGGTTCACCTACGTGGATGCAGAGAAGTGAGGGACATCACACCCCTGCAAAAGCCAGGCAGCGCTGGTGCAAGCACTCAGCCACACGCTGGCCTGCCTCCTTGGGTTTCATGGAGATGGCTTTCAAGGTTTCAAGGACCACAGGACTCAGCCAGAACCTGCTTGCAACCCTTGGAAAGCCTTTCACAGCCATCGTGAGATGTGGGTACACCACCCGCCCTGGCTATTCATTACTCTAAGCCAGCTAAATTTAGGACAGGGGCCAAAACCTGCCCACAGCAAAACCCACGCTGGGAGCAGCCGGCGGGCTGCAGACCTCTGAGATACTTCTGAAGTCTCAGGCAACAGCATGTCCCAGAGCAGGTGCTTTTGTACCCAGCACCGAGGCGGTGGCTGTCCCCTCAGGGGCTCTGGCACAGCCCTCCAGCTGGGTAGGCTGGCAAGGCACCTTGCAGGCCGAAAGCCTGGTCCTCCATCTCCTGCTGCTTCCCGGGCTGCAGCCGTAACGTCATCCAGGGGTTACAAGAAGCAGAGGGGGACACAGCCTTCAAAACCTGGTGGCCACAGCCAAACCACCCAACAAAACTCCTAGGGGACCAGGACCTGGCAGGGAGGGCAGAGCTGTGGAAAAGGAGATGCCGCTGAGCTGGGCATCCCTTTCCATCCCTTCTTTTGAGCTCCTGGGTCTGGTCCAGGCTCTGTGTCGGTGAGTGTGCTGGGCATACAGAGCATGGATGACACATCCCAGTTGTAAATACGGGGTTTCCCAGACACACATCACCATCACAGTCAGGTTTTCACCCTCCCTCGGTGCCTGACGTGGCTGAAGCAGTGGCCCATTTCCACATACGTCTGTGTTTCCAGCTGTGTCATGTCAGAGATGAAGGCTCTGAGGGCTGCACCCCTGGGGTCCACTCCTGGCTCCAAAAGGCGACACACTTCAGATGCTCACTGTTTGAGAGGTGCTCATAAAAATCACCATATACTGAGGTGACAGAAAACAGCAACTTCTGTTACCAAATTGGACAAACGTTTCCCTGTTCTGTGTTATCTCCTCTTCACAGGCTTCCAGTGGTGACATTTTATGAACCTATTATTAAATAGCTTCTTCTCACTCTTTGCTCAAGGCCGGTTCGATCTGTTATAACATTGTACAACCAGTTGTGGTTGATTTTCATTTAACATTGTAAAAATAAAAAGACTCCTGACAGTTTGGGTTTAGACAGAGAAAAAAACATAGTGAAGTTGGGGGGTTTTTGTTGGTTTGTTTGTTTTTTTTTTTGGCCCTAAAGCCAGATTAGCCTCCAGGCAGTGAGCTAGAAAAAACAAGTTTCTAATCCAGAAAAGCTCACTGGTCTCTATTAAGCATTAAATGCCTGTGTTTTATTCACCAGGGGGAGGGTGGAGGGTCTTTCACTCCCAGTCCTTTCAAGATGGTTATTATTCTCTTTAAAATGCCTTCAAAAGTCTGCTTTTTTGAGTCAAATCTGTGCTAAACAAGAGCTGGGGGAAAGCTTTGTCTGGTGAGCTAACAGAAGCCTCGTCTCAACCTTAATTAACCTCTTTATGGGAAGTTCTTCTGGAGTCAGTGTAAAAGCAAAGCTAAAGGGCAAAAAAAAACACAAATAAGAAAGAGAAAGAAATCATATCCTCCTCCTTCCCAAAGCAGACCTCTGCTGCCACGGTTACCCTCCCCGTTGTGAAGAATTCTTTGTAACCCCCCTTGCTCAGCTCATGTGCCAATCCCAAACCTACATGCGTTTATTAGCAGACTCAGGTCCACAAGGGTTAAAAGGCTCATTTATGACATCACAGAATCATAGAATCTGTTAGGTTGGAAGGGACATTTAAAGGTCATCTAGTCCAACCCCCCTGCAGTAAGCAGGGACATCTTCAACTAGATCAGGTTGCTTAGAGCCTCATCAAGCCTGGCCTTGAATGTCTCCAGGGGTGGGGCCTCCACCACCTCTCTGGGCAACCTGTTCCAGTGTCTCACCACCCTCATTGTAAAGAACTTCATCCTAATGTCTAATCTAAACCTACCCTGCTCTAGTTTAAAGCCATTGCCCCTCGTCCTATCGCTACATACCCTTGCAAACATCCTGAAAATTAAGTACATTTAGACTCACAGAGAGCAAGAACTTTCTTACAGATGCCCATACTCAATATGCAACACCAACAGGAATAAACCATCATACAACTGTTTTAAAAGACCAGACTCTTCCTTTTGTTTTCCCATTTTTTAAACAAAGCTAGACAAAGAGCAGATCTTCAGTAAGATGCCTGTCAGTACCAGCCTGTGTTTGTAGCACAATGTAGGTTCCCATGACATTGTTTCAGTATGATCAAAAATGTTTAAAATAAAGACTACTAAACAGCCATGTCTGAAATTCATATAGAAATCTGAATACTATGAAAAAAGGTAAAGGAAGCAATGTAGTTAAGTAACGAATTACAGCACTGGGAAGTTCTTGTGTCCCTCCAGATGATATACATTTACTTCTCCTTTATAAAAAGTTTCAGAATCCAACTTAAAAAGGGGCTTTGTTCCCCTGATGCCTGAAAATGGCAATTAAAGGAGACCCCTGTAACAGCAACACACTCTAGAAGTCATTGCATCATTCTTATAGCTAATAAAATCAAGGTAACTTCAGTACAATATCAAAGCAGTCAGCGTTAATGGATTACAGGATTTGTAAGCAATCCTGCTGCAGAGGCATCCAAAGCACTGCAGGAATGCGGTGGTGTTCCCCGGCATGGACCCACGGTCTCAGGCTAGGACTTCTCCATCTCAGGAGGTGGTAGATCATTCAGATTATGGTCTCATTTGGTTTGCTCTTGCAATGGAGAGTTAGAAACACTGCAAAAAGCAGACAGAGACAGTGGCTGAGGCTATAAGCATATTTCTTAGCCCAAGTGTCCAGCTGCCGTGCTGGGTCAGGGCACTCCATGGCAGTCACACCACAGATGGGGATGAGAAAGTTATTCTCAGATGGGTGGAGGAGGCGTTATCACTCAGACATGTAGGAATGGACACAGGCACACAGCAGGGCCCAGTGCTTGGCATATTCTGCCCGTATTTTGGGCAGCATGGTCTAGCACATGCATGTCCCCCAGGCACCAATGTCAAGGTGCGGACGCTTCTCAGATGACTGTGTGACCAAGAGCTGCACGGCTCAAACCACACCTTCAGTGGGCACAGCAGGACCCACTCTGCTGGGTGTTGTATGCAGAGCATGTACCTGAAAAAACAAAAGGTAAATTCAGCCACGGAGCAGGTCAATGGCAGAATGAAGAACAAAACCTGATCTTCCCACCCCAAGGCCAGAGACCCACCACCAGGTTTTCGCTGCATGTTTTCCATAGACTCCAAAGTCTTCGTACTACTTCAATAGGTCTTCAAAAGTCAACTGAACCTACTGCCACAACAGGCTGAGGCTCACACCTCCAAGACAAAGGTCATTTGGGGACCCCTCGGATAAAAAAAGAGCCATGAAGATCTGCTGCACCCAACCAAACAGCCTCTGAGTCGCTGCCAACTGTTGAGCAAAGGCTTTTGCTGGTGCTGCAGACTGACTCAGCTAAAAGCAGCATGGCATTAGACTGCCTTATGCGAAATGCGCCACCGTCAGCACACAGTCAGTCCACGCACAAGGTTTTATAGCACACAATTTATTATTCACATCCTTATTACACCGAGGTGTCAAACGAGATCCCGAAGATGAAACAACACCAGTTAACATGCTAATAGCTATACTCATTTTCAACTCCACAGCATACAAACCACTCAGGCTTGGAAAAAAATTGCAGCCTGCCTGGGCATTAGCACTTTGCAATTAAATCCTCACCTTTCCATCTCTTCCTCGGAGCCCTGTGTTGCTAGAAATAGTGCAGCCCTGCCCTGGCTGCCCATTTTCCTCACATTTTTACTCTTCCAGCAGAATGAGACCACTTGGTTTGTGAGGGCCAGTGGTTAATAAATCCTTGCCTTGCTGTATGGGAAGCCCTGTCATGATAGCACAAAAACCACCTCGGCGCTGCTCTGTCTACCCAGAAAGCTTTGCAGTTACATCCATTAACCATGTGCATCTAGAGGGGACGCAATTACTCTGCCTGTAACTACACCTAATGAGGGATCCTGCAGAAACGCTGCAGACATTCTTTAACAACCACCGATCTGGAGCTCCGTAAGGCGAGAACTCGCTATCTAGTCATTAAGGCATTCAGCGCATTGCCAGCTAAGGGAAGTGTAGGCAGCCTTTTCTGCGGCCTTTATAACTGTGGTTTTAAAGAAAAGAACACAAAACTTTTAATTAAATAAGTCTATGCTTACTTCAAACCCCAGACCTACCCCCATTATCATGAGGTTTAGCATTAAGTTCTTCTGGGGCTGTGGGAAGCGTTTATGCCAGCCGACGAACCATCTCCGCGCTCCCTGTTTTGCCCTTTGCAGAGCAGAGGTGGCCACATCCACCCCAACAGGGGCAGGGAAGCTTAATTAACTGTCGGTTACACAACGCTTTCACAGGGAAACCACGTGTTTACAGTTTCATCTTGTAATAATTAGTGTCGCATACTACAGCAACGTCTCCGGGACTTTAATCCCCAATCTGTATGAGGGGCATTTCATAAAACTCAGCAAAAAATTCCTTGTTATTAAGCAACCTATTATTCCCACATAAGTACGCTCAGCTCTTACAGATGCCCTGACATGTCTCCGAAGAAGCAGGTAGTAGGCAAAAGCTTGACTTGCTCATGACTCAGTGACATTAAATCAACTTGCTTTAACTAACTGTCTCTGATGTAGTGAGCTCTATTTACTCCACCATTTAAAAAAAAAAAAAAAAAAGAAAGAAAAAAAGATGTTCTACCTTAATGGAAAACAAGCCTGGTTCAGGTGACTATCTAACACAGGAACAGAGGAAAGACAAATTACTTGGTGCCTTCTGGGCTAAAACCAATACATTTTTCAGAACAGGTTAACAGACATGTCCAAAGCCCTGTTGTTCATTGTGAGACCTGAGTTATAACTGCAATTCTCTTTCATTTCTTTCATTGCAATGCTTCACTGACCCCAGGTCTAGGCATTGGTCTCTCTTGGGGTCAAGGCGACTGATCAAAAGAGCAGATGTGACAACGAGCTTCTGTATGGTCTGCTAATGAAGATCACTAAAGGCCTTCAGCAGATGCATCTTTTGATATCTCCTGGGCAAAACCATGCTTCCTTTTGTTCACCGTCAGATGTCATTTGAGTGCTAATCCCTAGAACTACCTGAGGCACTTGACCTTCTTCTGAGAACCTCTCCCTGTGTTTTGGAAACACAGACTTGACTGCAAGCACTGCTGAAGTGCTGCTGACATTTCATACCACCCTGGAGCTGGCTAAACAGGGAGAAGAGCCCTAGAGGAAGAAAAGGAAGGATTTTTGCAGAGATGATGTCCAGGTGGTATTGTACAGAGATTTTTAAAATCAAGGGCATAAAGGGTCACTTAAGGTCATGCCTGGCATCAGGGGAATAAACCCTTCAGGCCTACCGAAAAGCGAGAAATGGTAGAAAAAAATTGCATGTGAGACTAAAGGTCATCAGCATATAATGTGACAGATCCCATAGTTTTGTTTGAAATTACTTTTCTATGCAGGGCACCTTTGCTCCCTGGGGTCTGCCCCCATATGGTACCTCCACCTCCCATATTCTTCTGCTCAGGTTTTCAATCTTCAGCCAGACACAGGTGACAAACCCGCAAAGATTATCATTTACACCCATCCATATCTACCTCCAGCTTTCCATCGTCTCCAGAGAAGACTCAGAGGGTCCATCTGTGCTGGTAAATAAAGCTAGATGGGGCTTGTCCGTGACCAGATGCCATCTGACACAGGCTGGACACCTTTCTACAGCTCCAGTCTCTTCACGCTAGTCTCCAGGCTGAGAGGTGTGGGTGTAAAGCTGACCTTCCCAATGCTGGTGGAGGCCAAGGGAAGGATGGAGCTGCAGGGAGTGTGGGTACAGGGCTGGCCTGAGCCGAGCACTGGGGCAGGCGCAGATGGGAGGAGGGAGGGTGAGCTGAATGGATGAATTTAGAGGAAACAGTTCCCAGATTTTTCCCCGGTCCTGAGACCCATCCCAGAGTACACAGCTGCCTCCACAGCCCAATACACCAGGGACACGAGTTTTGCCTAGACTCACCAGGCGCTGGCGGGGCAGGACAGATGAAGATGGTGTTCAGGCTCACCCCCCTCTGCTGAGACGGGCACAGGCTAAGAAGAAGCAGCAGCGGGGCTGTGGCAGAGTGACCTGAAGGACCCCTTCCCCAGAGCCTCCTGGACTCCTTGGCCAGGCGGATGGACCTCCATGAGGCTGGTCCAGGCCATGGGTGGGCATTCTGGGTAAAAGGATGCACAGCAGTTGCTTCCCCCTCTTCCTCCCAGCAGGAAGGTCTTTGCCACCAAGACCCAGCAGGTTTGTGTCCTACAGCTGATGCTACATCCTGGCAAACCCAGCACAGGGTTACAGGAAAATTTAGGTGGGAAGAGCCTTGTGGGGGTTGCCTGCTCCAGGTCCATGGTTACCACCATACAGGAAATCAGGCTTTGGTGCTCTCCCCCTGTTGCCCTCTCACTCCCATTCCAGGCATTTATTTGCCACCCTGACTTGCTCAGACATCCCAGTGGGCAGCCTGGGAGTGGGGTCCTGTGGTCCTCAGGTACACGCTGGCCCAGCCAGCTTCGGGACTTGGGGGTCACAACGTGCCCCTCGCCTGAGCAGCCTGATCTATCTGGCCCTGCACTGAGCAGAGGGCTGGACTAGAGACCCTTCCAGGTGGGACATCTCTAGGGCATCTAAAATGGCTCTGTCTTCCCGTGTGGAGATGCAGTTGAACTGCAGTTTGCTGGAGTCTCGGCTCCTCCATGAGCTGGAAGAGCAAAATCTTCCTGGACAGCAGTATCTATTCACCCATCTCTGATCCCCATCAAGCTACTCCATGTTTCCAGATTTGCCTCTCAGAGAAGATGCAGTCACTGAGTTTAAAAGAGCCAAAGGCTTGGATCTGTGACCCATATTTTTGGGGAGATCAAGGGAGGATTCCTGGCTCTCCTCCTTCCCTTTCATAACCTCCCAGCAGCACGGAGGTGAAGGCAACGCCAATTGCTCTGCTCCCAACCCTCAGGCCTGCCTTCTGGAATAGCACAGCTTGACATCATTAACTACACGCTGAAAGATACATTGTACATTAGCTTCTTTATAAAGAAAATGCTTTTTAAAACTTCCCTGCCATTAGTCTCTCAAACGTGAAATACCAAAAATTGTATGAGTTCTTTCAACCAGAAGAATGCAAAGGCTTCCCCTCGAGGTAAAAGCCCATGATTTTGCACTTTAAAGCCAGGGTAGATGAAAGGAAGGTCTCTTCACAACAGTTACTGCCAGCACAAGCCATCCAGCCTGGTTCGCGCCACACTTTTCAGATAAAGCCCTGGGAAGTCCTGCCCTGCCTCTCCCTCGGGCCACCCGGCTCGGTGGTCCCCCCTCCACCACCTCTATCACCTCCTCCACCCCACCCAGGAGCCAGGCATGCTCTATCACGGGCCAGCTTCAGAGATCTTTGTTACAAACCTGCCTTATCTCTGGGGCTCGTTAGGAGACACAGGTTTACCAACAGCAGGATAGGTCACGCATACCATGAAGGGACCGGGCAGGATCCCATTACAGCCACTCAGCAAGTTATTCCATGGCCTGAGCCGTAAAACCTGACATTACCCAAGTGCGTGCTTTTAACCCGGCTCATCTGTGAGACACGGACTTGGCTCAAGCCTGAAGTGGGCTAAGGGCAACCCTGCCAGCTCCCATAGCTCAGATGTGTGTTTAAATACCAGGTCAGTTTTACGGCTGGCTGGTAAGGCATTAACCTCAGCTATTTCTCCCATCCTCCGTGCAAGATAAATCAGTTCAGTTGCATCTATATTTGGTGGTCTCTCTCTATCAGACTTCCCTGCACAAACAGGGCTTGACCCTGGCTCCATAGAGCTGCATAGCAGAATATTTGTTTAATAACAGGAGTCCCAGTTTGGCGGTCATAAGGGGGGCAGGGCTGGAGGCCAGCAAACCTGACAGTGACAGACTCAGAGTAGTTTACATGACTATGTGATCCCCCGTTGCCTCATCTGCAGGGCTCCAGGCCACCCAGAGCTGGAGGTGTAAGAGACATTTGCATTGTCAGCCTGGTGAGGGGTTCTGACAGCAATCCCTGATGTGATGCTGCCTTTTGCTCTCCGGACAAACGTCACCAGTCTGTGGCACCTCTGTGCTGAGCGGGCAGCCCAATGTCTTCTCCCAGGCTGGGACAGGGCGAAAGCTGCTGGAAAGCCAGGTGCCTCACAGGCAGCAAAGCGGCTTCTGCCATAGGAAGCCAGGCCTGGTGTCACCTGCCTGCTCACCTACACCCTGCCTGGTGTCACCCCAGGCTTGTGTGAGTCTGCTGAGGTCCAAACCCAGCACACCTACAGCACATTTGACTCTGCTGAAGTCTGGGACATAGCACCTTGCTTAGCTGAAATCCCATAGCCTGCCGGACACTGGGGATGTTAGGCTTTCTCAGGTCAGCCAGTCTTCATAGGTTTCAACCTTGTCCACACTGAGGATGAGAAACAATCTCACAAAACTGGAAGAAGAACAAAGTTTCTGCTGGGAAGGGGAGGTTCATCTCTTGCCGATTAACATCATACACCCACAAGATCTCTGCAGAGCTCTTCCGCCTCCCTATACCCTTGTGTTTACCCAACAGAGCCAGAAGCAGCCACCTCTAAAGGCCACCCACGAAGTCCTACCTTGAGTACTGGGACAAAGAGAGGGGAAGGACACGGCCGAGGAGCCACAGCAGGGAGCCCAGCAGGGCTCTGCAGAAGGACAGCCCACCCAGGATGGGGCAGGGGTGTGAGGCCCATGGGGCATCCCTGCTTCGCAGAGACAGCAGGATCGGGACTCACAGTGGGAAGGTCCAGGGGAAGCCAGGGTTGAAACAAGGAAGCCGTGCCAAACTCAAAGGAGCGGAGTGGGGCCTGGGGGGCATTTATGCTACCGATGAGGCATGAACACCACACAGACAGGTTGAAGCATACCCCCACCTTGGTAACTACATCCATACCGTGGTCACTAACTTGAAATTATAGTTTGAGTTGTTAAGGCACTGCTGGGAACACAGCACTGCCAGGTGGGCACCAACTCATCTGCATGGTGCTGTGCCTCACTTCCAGAATGCCCAAGAGCATCCCTCTCCCCACCACGGGTGACAGTGGGATTTTGCTCCTTTTTCCTCATCTGGCCATGGTTTGAGCCTCGCACAGGGACTCGACAGAAAGGGCTTGTCTTGTCAGCACGCAATCTGGTCATACGGGACATACCGTCATCCTCCAGCTGTGTCACAGCTGCCTCTCCGGCATGCAGGGATGCTTGGGCAGGAGCCGGCTGCAGCTGCGGAAGCGCTCCCATGGCGCAGCCCTCCACACTCCCAAAGGAAAGACCACAGAAAGGCGGCGCAGTGAGACTCACAAAATGTAACTCTTTGCTGGGCTGGGTCTTTGTTCTCGTGTTTTTGAACAAAGCAGAGCCCTTCCCTCAAAACGTGGGAAGCAGGGAGGAAAAAAGTATTTACTGACAGTGCTTAGGGTGCAGTAAAATCCAAGAGGTGTTGAAAGGACAGCCCTAAAAAAAGATGCTTTTATATTTAAACATCTGCTCTCAGCAGGTTTTTTTGCAATTAGATGAGTCAAACTCCAGCCCTGGGCCAAAGCCCAGCTCTGCTAATTACACAGGGGCAAGCTCCATCTCTCCTCTAGCTGTGGTTTCCCTGCTGTGTCCTGGGCCCCGTCCTGCCGTAGGATGGCTCTTCAGCAAGGGAACCGGTCTCCCCCACTGCGAAGCACCCACCTTTCCAGCTCATCCCAGCTGGTGAAAGGGACACTGGGCACACGGCAGCATCTTGAGCAGCAACCGAGATGGAGAAAGTTTAGGAACGCTAACTCCTAACCACGAGCTTCCACCTCAGCCTCTGGGACCTTTCCTCTCTCTGTCTCCCCGACCTCTCTCTTGCAGTTATTTTTCTTCAAACAGCTTGTGGCAGCAGAGCCAATTCCCTCCTCCCACTCCCCCTTCGGGTCCCCAAGCAGACAATGCTGGCTCTGTGCTCTGTTCTCAAGCCCAGCTTTTTCCACACGCTGTATTTCACAGCACATCAGGTCAGGACGTGGCTCAGACTCACAGGACGTGAGGTCTCTGCATCAAAGCAAAAGCCTGTCAAACTTAGAAATAAATTTTGCAGGATTTGGGGGTCAGAATTGTAGAAAACCCAGGTGAAGATGACATCTGGGAAAAGGTTTGGAAAGCCAGGTGATACAGGCTGGCTCTGCTTTGAGCAATATACACATTCCCTTTGCTACACACAAGTTAATGCGAGAAAGGCAGATTAATAAATAAACCTGTTCACTGAAGGGTAACACCAGTCCAGCAGTTTGCAGTGGGAAAGATGAAGGTTTTCCTGCTTGCTCCATGGAGACCAAATCTTATTATCCTCTTTTAGAGCGTGGCAAAAGCTGTTTTGAAATCTAAACAAACTTCTAATGGACATTCACTGGGCTGCTTCTGACAAATCCACAGTAAAAATCTGTAAAAAAGTCTCCAAGCTCGCTCCAAACTTGCCGGCATGTCCTCGTGGTGCAAGGCAGGAGTGCCCAGGTCCCAGCAGTGGTGGGCCAGTGTCTGTGTCACGATAGGGGACAGCGAGGAAAGATGTGACATCTCTCCACACCACATCCCAGGGAAGCAGAAAGCCCACGGGGCAACATTGGGATGTTGGGACAGCACAGGAAAAACTACCCTTTTAGTCAGTGAGCAAGAGGGTGAGATTCATTCTGAAGTGATGTATTTTAACTTTGAATTTTAATCCTTTTTGTGGTTAATATAGATGACCACAAAAAAAACCCCCCATAACTTCCCAGAGTTCTTATGCCAAAGGACCGTACTATCTCTATTGAAGACTTGCTGAAAATAGAGCAAGTATCAGGAAAAAAGGCAAAACCTAAACACATGTGGTGTGATATTTACTGTTCCAAAATCAGCTTCTTCAATGAACTAACTGCAAATAGCCTGGAAAATTTCTGGTGGGAACAAAAACCTGAAAAAACAGAGCTCCCCAGGTTCTGTTTTGGTTATTCTACGGGAGGGAGCCTGTTATTTTACCCAGCAAGCAAACTCCTTGCATGTTTGCTCTCTGGTGCTCCCATAATAACTACTGGTAGTGGGGTAGCTGCCCATCACGCCTCGCCGGGGTGAACAGAAATTACAGCCTGGCCACAACACCCACACACACACACCAAATGCTGGTGCTGGGACCCTCTCGGTTTGTTGCTCCTGCCAGGGGAGCCTTGTCTGCAGGGCAGGGGGTGCGTTGGTGCCTGTCCTTCATCCTCACCATCCTCTCCTCGTACTAAAGCTGCTGAGTGACGGAGATGGGCCATGCTGGTCCTCACACCAGCTAAAGCCATGAAGATCTGTCCTGTGGCCAGGGGGTTCCTTCAGGGGTTAGAGCCAGAGAGCAAAGACCTGAGGAAGCAAAAAGCTCAGGCTCTGGATCACGGGGGAGCAGCAAGCCCTTGGCTTCAATAGAGAGAAAGCCTGGGACTACAGGGTCTCAATTTGAGGCTGAGACAAGGTTTGTGAGACCATCCAGCAGTGACCAGGGCCTGGGGACAAGGCAGGGGACAGGCAACTTGGCTGGAGCTGGCTGTAATTTTTCACGTGCCCTGTCCCTTCACTGATGAAAGACTGTCAGGAGAGAGAAGAGTGACAGTCCTACCTCTAGTCTGGGGATAGGATGAGACAGAGTTGGTCTGATGTCACCAGCAGAAGTAGGGAGGTGATTGTCCCCCTGTACTCAACACTGGTGAGGCCACACCTTGAGTATTGTGTCCAGTTTTGGGCACCTCAATACAAGAGAGATATCGAGGTGCTGGAGCGAGTGCAGAGGAGGGCAACAAAGCTGGTGAAGGGCGTGCAAAATAAATCTTACAAAGAGCAATTGAAGGAGCTGGGACTGTTTAGTTTGAGGAAGAGGAGGCTCATCACTCTTTACAACTACTTGAAAGGACATTGTAGAGAGGTTGGTGCTGGTCTCTTCTCACAGGTAATTAGCGATAGAACAAGAGGGAATGGCTTCAAGCTGCAACAGGGTAGGTTTAGGCTGGGCATTCGGAAAAAATTCTTCACAGGAAGAGTGATCAGACACTGGAATAGGCTGCCCAGGGAGGTGGTGGAGTCACCATCCCTGAAGGTGTTTAAGAGTCGTTTAGATGTGGTGTTAGGGGATATGGTGTAGGGGAGAACTTTGTAGAGTGGGGTTGATGATTGGCCTCGATGATCCCAAGGGTCCCTTCCAACCTAAATGATTCTATGATTCTATGATTTATTCTCATATTCAGGGAAAAAGCCATCTGAAAATAATATCTGAAAGTCACATTTTGTCCAGGCAATTGCATGTTTTGACTCCACTTTGGCCTTTGCTCTTGGGAGCCCAGTCAAATACCACAGCAGGACAAATCAGTGCTGGTGGCTTAAATGCAATTTTAGAATAATCCCATGTTCCTCAAAGAAATGTGATGGTTTGGGCAAGATTTGTGTGTTAATATGTGCAAGTATAGATGTGTGTGTGTATGAATGCACATATATATATCTCCATAATCAATTATTTTATTAGAAGAAAGATTGCCAGGCTTGAAGAGTGCTGTCTAACAGAGGTAGGCAACCTTTCACGTACAGCATACATCCTTTTCTTTCCCAGAGCAGAGGCTGAGGGTGCCAGCACAGCAGGAGCCAGAAGAGGCCATCTACCATGCAATTCCAGCATCATCCTCCAGAAGAGCTCCCGGGCTCCCACAGGACTCAGGAGAAGCCGGGAGCCGGCGCCGTTGGCTCTGTCAGTGCTGTGCTTTGGATGCGAAGGCTCCTGGCTCCTTGCCAGACTGGCCGGGCGCCATCCAAAATTGATCCACATGCCATACTTGGCGCTTCCACTACACACTTACAACCCTTGCTCTTGAAGATCAGCCAAGAGATTATCCACCGGCCCTGCTGGGAAACGGTGTTAAAAGCCACCAGCCCATCATAAAGAGGAATTTGATAGCTGATTTTCATTGATTTTCCTGAGAAGTCCCTGTGCTTATCAGGCCTTTAGCTTTTGGAAAATCTTCTCTTTAATTCTCAGCAGTCCTAAAGTCTTTGCAGCAGGGAAATATCGCTGGAACAGCCTCAGAGTCCTTCAGTGTCACTGCTAAACCACAGCAGCATTTGGGGTCACCGCTGCTCAAACACTTTCCTGGCTCCGGCAGTGAACCGCTTCAAAACACAAGGCGTTTGGCTCATTTTAACAGCTGGTTTATGGAGCCAGCATCACTTCCAAACAAATCTGAGGGACTGCCCTGGAATGAACTGTTTCCATAGGGGCAGCCAGGAAACTTTCCAGGAGGCTCTAGTCCTTCAGAGATAGCCTGCAGGGATGGTGGAGGAGGAGGGATTTGGGGAACGCTTTTTGTCCCTGATTCCTGCAGAGCCTTTCCTCTTGGGGAGGGATGTGCCCCACATGGTGAACCTGAACGTGCAGCCCCCCAGGAGCCCAGGTACCGCTCTTGCTGGGGAGAGCTCAGAAACGCCGCCTCTCCCAGACAGAGAAAATATGCCAAGAGAAGGCGGCAGAGCCCCGTGTCCTGGAGAGCCATGAGCCACGACCCCACCACAGCCCACAGGGGCTGACGACACCTCTGCTCCCACCCAAAGCCAAAGCCCCAGCTGCCTCCAGCTGCTTTCAGAGATGCTGACATCTTATCCAAAAAGCAATACCACTACAGGAATGTTCTTTCCTGGGATGGAACGATGTAGGGGTTGGGTTAACTCAAGGAAGCAGCTTGAGTTAAAGGTTAGGGCTGAACTCCCTCAATGTAGTTAGCGGGGCCAAGGTCAAAAGTCCTCTCCTGTCCCTCCCCTCTCCTCCAGCTGGAACAGCCCATCGCACTAATGCACATGAGATGTGCCAGTGCCTGGAGCCACGTGGTGCATGGGGAGAGACAGGGATGCTTTTAACTGCCCAGTGAATGTGAGCACGTGGCCACCAGGAGTGCCTCGGCCCCCCTGCCAAGAGGAAGGTCTTCATGTGCTGCCAGGTCAGAGCAGAGTGATGGCAGTCCTCACCTTGCATCCTTCAGCCATTTCATATGTTGAGCATTTTGTTTGGGGCTATTTAATTTCACATTCAGCTCTGCCATCTCCTCAACAACCAGGCCCCATCGTTTCTCCCTTCTCCAAGACCTGCCTTAGATCCAAAGCATCTTCTCTGTCACCTCCCCTGCCCCGGAGACTGGACCTGCGTGTGGCACTGCAGCCCCAGACTCACGGCTAATCTCCTCTTCCTGCAGAGCATCCTTCATAGAATCATAGAATAGTTTGGAAGGGACCTTTAAAAGTCATCCAGTCCAACTCCCCTGCACTGAGCAGGGACATCGTCAACTAGATCAGGTTGCTTAGAGCCCCGTCCAACCTGACCTTGAGTGTTTCCAGGGATGGGGCATCTACCACCCCTCTGGGCAACCTGTGCCAGTGCTTTACCACCCTCATTGTAAAAATTTTCTTCCTTATATCTAGCCTGAATCTACCTTCTTTTAGTTTAAAACCAACACCATTTGTTCTATCGCTAAAGGCCCTGCTAAAAAGTCTGTCCCCATCTTTCTTAAAAGCCCCCATTCTTATAAGCCCATCCTTCTGGCAATGATCTGACCTCTCATTGCCTTCCCTCCTCTAGCCCCTCCATTACAGGCTCTTGGGCTTTAGCTTGGTGGTTTAGGAAGAACCAGCAGAATGAATGACTAGTAGACGCAATCATTGCAATTGGTGATGAGGAGCAGCAGGAGGAGTCACACCTCTGCCCCTCCTGGTTTTATCAGCCTCCGGTTTGGAAGGAGGGGAGCAGCAACCCTGCGGGACCTGCTCTCCCTCCCACTCACCCATATGCTGCAGATGGGGCTGGAAACCAAACAGCCACTTCACCCCCCTGCTCTCCCCTCCAGGAGGGAAATGACAGCCTTGTCTTTAACAAGTACTTTTTAATTTGAGTGATACATCCCAGAGAGTCCAACAATTGTGCAAATATTTAATTCTCGGAAGCATGGAGACAGAAGTAGTCAAGGATGGTTGGGGGATCTGCTCCACAGGCTCAACCGGCTGCTGGGAAGCAGAGAGTGACTCTGGCTGTGGGGACGGGCTGTGGAGGTGCCCAGTTGTCCCATCCTTTGCATGGAGGCTTCTCCGAAACTCTGCTTCTTTTGTTGGTTAGTCCCAGGGCAGAAAATTTCCCTGGCCCAGGAACACTGCCATAACCACCACGCAGTGCCCAAAACCTGCCCTAAATGACATCTTTCGGGCTGTGTTATTCTCCAAAGGTCTGCAAGACCCATCTGAGTGAGGTGTGCTTGAGTTTAGCCCAGGATTGCTCTTCCTCCTGCACGGTCCCTGAATATGACAATCATAGAATCATAGAATTGCCTAGGTTGGAAGGAACCTTTCAGATCATCTAGTCCTACCATCAACCTAACTCTGACAACAACCATCACTATACCATATCTCTAAGCACTGCGTCTACTTGTCTTTTAAATACCTCCAGGGATGGCAACTCAACCATTTCCCTGGGCAGCCTCTTCCAATGCTTAATAAACCTTTCGGTGCAAAAAATTTTTCCTGATATCCAGTCTAAACCTCCCCTGGCGCAACTTGAGGCCGTTCCTCTGTCCTATCGCCTGTTACTTGGGAGAAGAGACCGACCCCCACCTCTCTACAGCCTCCTTTCAAGTAGTTGCAGAAAGCGATAAGGTCTCCCCTCAGCCTCCTTTTCTCCAGGCTGAACAACCCCAGTTCCCTCAGCCGCTCCTCATAAGACTTGTTCTCCAGACCCCTCACCAGCTTCATTGCCCTTCTCTGGACCCACTCCAGCACCTCAATGTCTTTTTTGTGTGGTATCCTCCAGCTCCAGGAGATGTATGTAAGGAACAGGAGGCTCGGGAGGCCTGAGATAACGGGCTGGTTTTGAAAGTTTTTGAGATAACGGGCTGCTTTTGGAGGTTTTGGAAGGATTAAGCGGGGCCAGGCAGCCTGGGCTCAAAAAGCGCAGTTAGAAACCTCCGTGCCTCCCTCCCCTGCATCACCCATCCCTTCGCTTGGCCTTCGGGGCACTTCGCGGGGGGGGAGCAGAAAAAAAGAAAAAAAAAAAAAGTGTTTCGGGAGACCCAGGCTCCGGGGAGCGGCCAAGAACCGCGCCCGCGTCCGCCCCGGCCGGGGGAGGCGGCGGGGCCCAGGAGCGCTGCCCGCCGCGCTCCCGTCGGCTCGGCCCCTTGGCTGCGGGGCCGGCGGCGGCCATGGGCAGCGGCAGC
>VWZL01004989.1:991420-1023112 GCA_013396915.1 Stercorarius parasiticus | reverse complement strand
GGCCGTGGCTTCCTTGACACATAAATGGCATTAAATTCTTTTTATCTTTGCTGGCAAGCCATGCTCGATCCCGTTTGCTGCTCTCTTTTCATTTTCTCTCTTTCTGGTGCAAGGGAAACGTCGTCCCGAAAAGGGCCATCCCTTCTCCAGTTCCCCTCTACTACTGAAAGTTTCTTTTCCTGCCTGGTGGAAATCGCTCGACTTCATAAAGTACGGCTCGCGCTTTTCCCTGGGTCGGGCTCGTAAACAGAAGTTTAAAAATGTGAACATAAAGCTGCTGGTTAATGTTTGCCAATCCACTGCAATTACAGTCTGGCTCTTCCTACAGGAGCATTTCAGTCTCTTTAACAAATAATGGATTTGCCACTGAGGGAGCTGAGATTTATCTTTATCTTTATCTTTTTTTTTTTTTCCCCTATCCAAAAGTAACAGCAGCATCTGTATCATCTGGTGACAAGGCCAAAAATCACCAGCTCCTTTCATCTTAGCTCAGCTTTGGAAGTTGTGTGCTGTTTGTTACATAGACACCGCTCCGCGCAAATGCATGAAGGTTGCCAGACTAAAGTAATAAATTTTAAAAATAGAAACTAGTATTTAGGACCCAGGAGCTTTCTGCCTTGCCTGCCTCAGTTTCGCTCTTTAGAAGTGTATCGTTTCCATTGCCAAGCTGCATGTCCGTGGGGTAAGGATAACTTTAATACAAAATAATTTTGCCATTAGGGAACTTGGCAGGGTTCAGTATGGGAACCCTTTTTTTAGACGAGTTTTAAAGAAAAGCCTCAAAGAAAGCAAGATTTGGAACTGGAAAAAAAAATAGAGATCTTGTATTGTCATGTTTTTTCCTTGCCCTTTTAACTGCAAACCCTCCTGCGGTATGAACGGGAGCTCAGTCCAGCACCACTTTCTCCCCAGAATGACTCTCATTTACCAGCAGTCCTCCTGGCTTCCCCCCTTTATCTTTATTTAGGGGAATAGAGGCGGCTGTTGTCCATTTTCCCTCTGTCTCCACATGTGAATAGCGTGGCTGGATCTTGCAAAATAATAATTATATTGGTTGTGAATTTTCCTGGGCATAAAGTGGTATTTTAGCTCTATTCTGAAGTGATGTGAATTCTGGGTAATCACATATCGGAAAGGCAACGGAGCTGCCCCCATCTATAAAAATCAGTAGAGAGACAGCATACCATGGCAGTAGATACTAGTGAAATAATGACAAGGGGCAAACCTGAAAGGATGAAGGATTTAAGATGTGGCCTCTGAGGTGGCGTAGGGGGGGGCACTGTGCCTAGCTCCCTCCTGCAGACCTCCTCCTCTGGCAGAAGGGATGGTGAAGAACCCGTAGCATCACCTCGGCCACCCTGTGTCATACCCAGTGCAAAGCCAGGGTGGGAACACCATCAAGCCTTGCAGCACAGAAATGTCTATTAGGGCCCTCAAAATTCATCCTGAAGCAGGTATGTGGGGCCTTGGTCACCCAGCGTGGCCAAGTGGGTGCAGCATGCAGCTCTGCCTCCTGTGAGGTGTCGGTGATGCCAAGCATCTTGTGTGTCTCCTCATCCAGCTGCTGCTGCTGCCTCTTGTTTGGGAAGGAAGTTCACATCTCTGGTTACACTCAGACAGGTTGTTTGAAATACAGCAAAGAATTACCAGCGTTTTTCAAAGATATAAAAGACATACAAGAGAAGTATTTTCAGGGCGAACTTGAAGCTCTTCTTGGTAGCACTTTTTTTTCCTGAACCTGAGGTGGCCATGGTCCTGTTGAGACAGCAGTCATGGGCTTACCATTCTGACTCCTTGAGGCCTAAAAAGTCACTGGCCTGAGAGAAGGAGGGGGGAAACTGTTCGCAGCACCAAGTTTTGCTTGTTTACTGGATGCAATTTAGTCTTCTAGGTCGTTGTGCAAACGGCAGTCCCACCCTTCCCATGAGGCTGGTGGAGGAGGTTTCTGGAAAGCAATGCCAGCTTCATTGCATCACTACTTCCTTGCTAGAAATGTTGAGGGCAATTTCTCTTGGTCTCTCGGAATGCCAGCTTCTCCGCCAGTCATTTATAATTTCTGTCTTGTGGTGGGAACTTCCTTCCTTTGCCCTGTTCAGCTGTGCAGCGTGGGGGACAGGCAAAGAAATTTCAGAGAATAAAGGATGGGTTGATTCAAAAGAGCTAATAGGGGAAAGACGAGGGAGGTGGAGGAAAGGCAATGAGGAGATAGTACAGTAGAAAAGTCTGATGAGAAATAGCCTGTGGAGGAGCAGAGTCTGGCCAGTGGGAGGCAGAGGAGAAGTTTGCCACTGGCCAGAAGAGAGGGGTCGCCTGCTAAGGGGACTCGGCTCTCTGCTGTCGTGCTTGGGTTTCTCCTGGGCTTGATGTGTCTCAGCGTTGTGCTTTCCCACCTGAACCCCGATGCACTTGGTCATCCAGCAGCAAGCTGGCAGCACCGATGGGTGGTCAGGCCAGATGACAAGGGCTGGGGGAGAGGGATGCGGCTGCATTCAAAGGCTTGAGCCACCTCTGTTGCATTCAGATAGTGCTTGGGAGTGAGAGGGTGAAAGCACATCACAACAACGGGCTGGGAACCAAATCCTGATGGGGAACCTGAACAGAGATGGGAGGAGATCTCAACACCTCATCAACATCAAATGTCCATTTTCAGGTTTGCCCTCAGCTCTGTTTGGTTGTACATGCTTTTCCCTCATTTCTTTGGTCAACACAGAAAAAGCATTTGTGGTTTTGCAGATGCTGCCACAGCACGGAGCGGGATGGCAGCTCTTGGTGGAAACCAGGGGAGAGGCTGCAGCCGCAGGCATTTCCCTATTGGTTTCCTGAAATGGAAAAATCGTGCAGACATGTTAGGGTCTTACTTTTAACAGCCTTTTCCACAGCGCCGTCACTCCTGACTAGAGACAGGGTGTGATTACAGTGAGCCCATCACTCCAGACGTAGCGCGGGAGTAACACAGGTAGAGGGTGTACTAACTGTCTTCCAGAGGGACTATCACGTGCTGTCAAAACACCCAGGTCTTCAAAGCTTTGCCTGATTTTTTTTCCAGCCAGATAAATGTTCTTTCTGCAGATGGATGTGGCACAGCGTCATCTCGTGGCTGGCTAGTCCCAGCTGCAAACACATAGGAGTCCTGTGGGGACATTTAATGTCACGCCCTATTAGTTTCTTATGGGAACTCAGATATTTTGCTACTCTTGATAAGATATTATTTCCCCAAACAGAATTTTGATTTTTCTAATTCAGTGCTGTTCATCAATTTATTTCAGCATCTTTTTTCCTGGTCGCATTCATGGTTAAAAATGCCCTTGAATCAAGACATTCTTCTACAGCTGTGCAGGGAGCCGTGCTCCACTGGCCAGGGTGACTTCAGAAAAGGTCTTTTCCAGCTGAACATCTGTGATTCCTTGAACTCCAAACCAGGGCTAGGGAAGAAGCTAAAGGAAAAGTCCAAAGTCAGATTATTTCAGATTCTGCAATTAATTTCCAGATGTGGATCTGGCAGTTGCTGAACAAAAGGTCTCCCTCTCACTTTATCTTCTTAAAAGCACCTGAAACTTCCCCAGAGCCCAGTGAGCAGCGAGCTGTGCGGTCCCCTCGGCCAGTGTCACCCTCCCAGCACAGCTGTGTTGCAGCTGGACTCAGAAAACTGCTGACTATGTATTTTTTTCCCCCAACATCACTCAGCAGGGCACGGGTCATTTTTGCCCTGAAACCATTCCTGACCTAAAAACTAAGCACAGGGCACGCGCAGAATAGCTGGGAGCTGGTGTTTTAGTTGGCAGGAGAGGAAAAGCGTGGGAACTCCCCGCATTCCTGCCCACTTCCCGTCCACCGCCTGCTCCTAATTCCTGCACTGGCCAGAGGATGTTGCTGCAGACCGGAGCAAGGCTGGGAGTGCTTTGCCTGGGATGCAGCTGGGGTTATACGTCCCGTTTGGTACGTTAGGTAAGCTAGATGATTGTTTTTTGCCAGCGATAGCTCTGTGGGTTCATGAGAGGCTGTTTTCAGCAGTGATGGCTGGCTTAGCCACACATCATTTGCTGGCATCACTGGAGGGTGCTGCCTTCTGCTGTACCAGCTCAGCCATCTGCAGCTCTGCTGCAAACTGCATCTGACACACACTCTGGCTGACATCGCCTGCCTCCCCTCCCAGGGATGGGGGCATTTTCATTTCAGCTCAGACTGGTCCCCTGGTCCAGTTCTCGGTGTGTTTGTGAAGAGGGATTTGGGAGCAGCAGAGGCAGGGAAGGAGAAGGCACTAGCTGACATCCTGCAGAAAAGCCATGCTATGAAACCACAGCCCAGTGGACCACCACTGGCAGGGGACCACGCTGCTCTCATGTAGATGTTTTGGGTGGCTCATTCGCTCCCCAGGCTCCCCTGTACTTGATGGGACCACTCAGGGTCTGTATCTCTACTCTACTATATCACAGGGCTATCTATATCTGCACTGGTAAACTATACCATAGCAGCTGCCTGGCATCAGACCGTGATGGTCTGCCCCGCTGAGCTGGCGTGGCTTTGGCCAGGACCAACTCGCAGCCTCCCAAATAACGCTTGGGCATGGTTCAGGTGCCAGCACAGGGACCGTCCCCAAGAGGCAGCTTGAATTTGGTCACCCAGTTTTGGAGATGATGTGATTTTAATAGTCGAGACTGTAGTGGAGTGGTTTCAATGCAGCTCGGGGGCAGCTCAGAGGCCCTGGAGGTGCACGGCTCCATATTGCCCCATGGGTGGCTCTTCTCACCCAGCTCACCCACCCGCTGGAGCTGACAGAGGGAGAAGAGAGGGAGCGAGGGAGGGTAAGGGCTGGCAGGACGAGTGAGGAACACCAGCCACAGCTCGCAGCACATCGGGGGAAGTGGGAAGCTGCACCCCGGGAGTGCTGGTTCGTGGATGCTGTAGAGAGAAATTGCTCTGGCTTCCAGCTCTCCCCTCCACCTGGCTCCCAGGAGCCCTAACACAAAGGATGGCCGAACTGTGTGTACAACAGCTGTCAAACCACTGCATCTCACATCTCATTAGGTTAAATTAAACCCAAGTACATGCTGGGTGAGCTTAACATCAATGTGGGACTTTGTAGCGCAGCAGACCCCAGCACGAGATGCCTATGCTGGGATCAGGGTGGAAAATAAGGAGACACACTGCTGTCTGGATGAGTAATAAAAAGATGACTGCAAGCTGCAGAAAGAAGAAGCTGACTTCATTTATCTCTTAGCAGGGCATAGGCCAACCAGGCCAGCAATTACCCACTTAGCTGCAGGATAGGAACCCATAATATTAAAGTGTCGTGACGTGCGCATCATCTTAACCCACATAAAGGGCTAATACTAATTATCTGCTGAATTTGCAACACATACATGACAGCAATCCCACGCGCGGGCTGGGTGGGGTCAGTTTTTATTATGTCTCAGAGCCTGTGACAGCCCCTGCTCTGCATCCTGCCCAGTGCGTGGTGTCACTCGGGCATCGCCGAGCCACGTGTCCCTCGCCCGGGTGAACAGGCAGCAGCTCCCGAAGCACGCAGGCTCTCATGGTGGTGGAAAGGCAGAGGCTGGAGGTGCCTTTTGCTTTCACCCCCCCCACCCCGGGTTTTTTCCTGATGCATCGGATTAAATGTCGGTAAAGATCTACCTGCGACAATGCTGAATCCTCTTGGGAAATAAGCGTTGTTGCTGACAGATCCCTTGGAGAAGGCAGGAGCTGATTTTGCACAGAGAAGCAGATTTTGCTAACCAGAGCCGCTCCGTCCTGATGACTAATTAATTCTGTCTTCCACCCACACAACACGTACAGCTCGTAAGATGGAGGAGTCAGCCACAAGGGAAGAAAAAAAGACAACCTACTGTACAATTCCGACCCCTCCCTAAACTGATCCAAACCCCATCCTTTGCCCGGCAGTGTTGGAAGCTGGGTGCTCGCTGTGGGAAGAGCAGCATGAAAGCACTCCCGGAGAACCGTATCCCCCTTGGTGCCGAGGATGAATGGTGTTCTTTGGCCTGGTGGAAGGAAACTGCGGTAGCAGCAGTAGCCCGGTGGGTGATGGTGATGGCGAGGGCAAGGGGTTGCACTGTGAGGAGTCAGCTCTCAGAGCTCAGCGTAGCATCCTCCTGGCACTGCCGCTTGCTCTTGTCGCTTGTGGGACGTTGCCAAGAAATGATGCTAAATAACCAGGAGGGAAATGTCTGCCCTCACCATCAACTTTCTCACATGGCCTCATCTCTGCTTGGATCCAGGAGCTGTTACTAGAACAGTTCAGGCTCTTCCAGACAAAACAGTGTTGCCAAAGAGCGGGGGCTCTTCTGAAAGGAAGCAGAGTGCCTTTTGACAGGTATCAAAAGATGTTACAAGACTTTTCGTAGAGATTTAATTTGCAATTTTAAGCAAGCAGCTAGGACATGAAAGACCGTGGATAGAATCATAGAATCGTCTAGGTTGGAAGGGACCTTTCAGATCATCTGGTCTGACCATCAGCCTAACTCTGATAAAGACCATCACTAATCTAAACTATATCATTAAGCACTATGTCTACCCGTCTTTTAAATACCTCCAGGGACGTTGACTCAACCACTTCCCTGGGCAGCCTGTTCCAATGCTTAATAACCCTTCAGTGTCAAAATTTTTCCTAATATCCAGTCTAAACCTCCCCTGGCGCAACTTGAGGCCATTTCCTCTTGTCCTATTGCCTGTTACTTGGGAGAAGAGACGGACACCCACCTCTCTACAGCCTCCTTTCAGGTAGTTGTAGAGCATAATAGGGTCTCCCCTCAGCCTCCAGGCTAAACAACCCCAGCTCCCTCAGATGCTCTTCTCCAGACACCTTTCCCAGACCCAGAAATGGAAGCTACTTAGGACTCACCTGGAAGAGGCATTGACCCAGTGCCATGAGAGAGGTGTCTTTGCTGCAGCCCCACCTCACCTGCTTAAGCATGGGAGCCAAAGGTGACCATGGCAGCACAAAGCCCACCCAAGAAGCAGGGACGAGCTGAATAGTTTGCTGCCAAGCACCTATCTGCCTAGCAGAGTCTGAGACCACTGTGTTTAAACTTCAACTCCTGTCCATCCATATGTGAAGCAGCTAAGGAAGGACTCTCATGAAGACATCTCCTCTCAAATTAAAATCAGGTGCCGTGCAATAACAGCAGACACCCACGTGGACATTTCTTGTCCAGAAAAATCTTTTCCTCTTTTCCACGCTGTTTTCATTTCCATTTTCTGGAAGCCAAGCCCTCGCTTTGGTTCTGGGTGCTACTCGTTTAACATCTGTTAGTGTCATCATGAAGCTCAGGGTAACTTGTATGGTGGAGGCCCCCCAGCTTCAGGATGGCAGGTCAGAAAAATAACAGCAAGCCAGAATGGGTCTAGATTTGTGCAAAACCTCAGCCCTTGTCCTTGTCCCTCTCCCTTTCCTCATAAGAGTATAGTGAAGAAATGGAAAAAGACAAAAGTTATATTCTTCTCACTAGCATCTGGCTGCAGGGGGTTCATTTTATTACTGGTCCAACTGGGGGCTCAGACAAACACAGGGTCCCATCATCTTCCCATTTTAAATGCTATTCGGTTTGGCTTTGGTTGCCTCCCTTGTGGCCCATTGGAAACCGGTGGTCTTCCAGCATAGGGAAGGTGGATGTTTCACTCCACATGGATCCTTGCAGGGAAACGGCTTTGTCAGGTGAAAAGAATTGGGTCCGTGTTGCCGTAACTTCCTTCCTTAGCAGGTATTTTCATACTGCTACCTGTCAGCCAGGGGGGCAGTGCGTATTCATGGGAAAACTGGGAAGTTTAACGAGTTGACGTTCAGTGACTTTGGTTCCATAGCCTGGAGCCACCCAGGTGCCCTGAATGCTGAAACAGAACTATCAGAAGGGTGGTTAGTAACAGGGACTCTCTTGTGCCTGTGTTGTCTCCATAGAGGTTGCCTGGGGGCTTAAACCAGGGCAGACATGGCCTACTACAGACAGAGGTAGGTTTCATAGAAATAAAAAATTGTTTGGGTTGGAAGGGACATTTGAAGACCATCTAGTTCCACCCCCCCTGCTATGGGCAGGGACACCTCCCACTAGACCAGGTTGCTCAAAGCCACATCCAGCCTGGCCTTGAACACTTCCAGGGATGGGGCATCCACAACTTCCCTGGGCAACCTGTTCCGGTGTCTCACCAATCTCACTGTAAAAAACTTCCTTATATCCAACCTAAATCTCCCCGCTTTCAGTTTAAAACTGTTGCCCCTTGTCCTGTCACTACCGGCCTTGGTAAAAAGTCTCTCTTGGTCCTTCTTATAAGCCCCCTTTATATATTGAAAGGCTGCAATAAGGTCTCCCCGGAGCCTTCTCTTCTCCGGGCTGAACAACCCCAACTCTCTCAGCCTGTCCTCACAGGAGGGGTGCTCCAGCCCTCAGATTATTTCAATGGACCCGCTCCAATGGGTTCATGTCTCTCCTGTGCTGAGGGCTCCAGAGCTGGACACAGTACTCCAGGTGGGGTTCCACCAGAGCGGGGTGGAGGGGAGGAATCACCTCTCTTGACTTCAAAGTGTTATAACTGAAATACATGACTTTTCTTGTTTCACAGGCTTTACCAACCAGAAGCCCACCAGCCCCAGAGAACAACAATGCCGACCATCGGTGAGTACCCTCTACTTTCATTATATCTTCAGGGGGAAAAGCAGCTGGAACAAAGGGAGCATAAATGGAAAAGCTGGTCCTGCATGCCTCCCGCTGTGCAAAAGAGAGGTGGGAATGGTGTCACATTGTTTATATCCCGAAATATTTTGTCCTCTCCTTGTTTGCCAATTAAAAAGAAATCTTGAAGCTGTGCTGCCTGGAAAGCTCCAGGCTCCAGCTCAAGAACAGTATAGAGATTCATTCCTGGTCATGAGCAATGCAGAATTTAGTAGGATGTCCACGTGTCACAGAGGCACTTTGAAGGAGCTTGTGAAAAGCTGGGGAAAAATGCTCCAACGAGTATCTCAGGCCCTGGTTCACCCACAGGTCATCTGTGGGCTCTGCAGCATGGAGAAAAGGAGGATAATAGCTCTTTGCTCCCCAGGAATCAGAAGAGAAAACACATGAGACACGAGCATCCCTCAGGGACAGGGGAATGGTAGGGACCTACTGCTCTGGGTGTCAAGCAAAAGAAATCTGAAATGTTCCTTCCACAAGCAAAAGCTACCGAGCAGACTGTGCCTCCGAGTCTGCCTGCACCAAGAGCGACAGGATGCACGTGTTAAAGAAACCCAGATGAAATGAAAAGGCTTGAAAAAAACATCTTAAAATACCATCTCCGTGCGCTGAAGAGTGGCTCTTTTCAACGTTAAGCTCCCTCTGACCGTCACACTCTGCTCCTGCAGCGCTCGAGGGCAGACTAATCTGCAGGTCCTGGCCGTTGGGCTGTGTGACCTACTAATGCCGAGCAGCATTGGTGGATGTGACATGAGAGCCAGGCGCCAGCCGCCGTCCCCTCCTCCTCCCCTCCCTGGCTTGCCTGGCCAGGCTGCTGGTTTCGGGAGCGCTCGGAAAACACACCTGTTCCTGGCTTTCCCGACAGCAAGGCTTGTATGGGCACTCGAGGGGACTGTGGGCTCTCCAGCATCCTTGGTGGGCTTTGGGCTACGATGGCAACTGAGCAATCTCCTCGGGGGCTGCACCCCCAGCCCTGCCGCAGTCCCCCACCGAGCTCCCCAGCCCAGGCGCTGGCTGGCCCCTCACCCCCTGCCGGAGGGGTTTCCTTCTCCCTCCCTCTTCAACACACAAATGGCAGAGCTGAGGTGGCAGAAACTGGTTTCTGATCTGGGATGATGGGGCAGGAGCTTATTTTCATGTTTTCATTTGGGTACCGTTTGCTCCATAGCCACTGCAGAGCCCCCTCACGCAGCCCACGCGTGAAGGGCCGGTACCGCCTGCGATGAGCAGGGCTGCAGCTTCTACCGCCAAGAACTGCATGTAAACGGGTTTTTTTTGGAAATGGTCCAGCCCCCAGCAAACCTGCATTTTGAAGAAATCAAATTGAGCCCCAAAAACGGGAGTTAACGTGCGTAGGTGTATCATCCTTCACACTGCTGCGGCTAGAATTATTCTAGATAAACACTCGTGTTACAAGCAGCAAAAAAAAAATCAGCCTTGTCTTGACAGAGTTGCTGACTGAAGAAATTCCCATATAGCCAATTAAAGAAGAAATAAATGTCAAGCAGGGAGAAAAAAAACAAACACCTAGATATGGAGACTTAATGCTATCTGCCAAGAGGGCAGTCACGCGAGATAGATGCTGTAGGTGAGCACCTATATTCTGTGTGACACCACATAAGCATCTAAACCAGCCCTAATAAATACCTCTGATGGGCATGGGAACGCAGAGGATGTATTCCTGATCGTGCTGTGTTACCTCTTTTCCCCCTGCAACTCGTTTTGTGAGCCGCTCTCCAGCACCTGGCAGTGCACGGGTGGGATGACACAGCCCCGGAACGCCGCAATGATCGTGTAACTGCTGCCAAGGCTCGTGTCACTGGCACAGCCACCGACGCCTTGTTTTGACCCATTTTTTTCAGCTGCAAGGTCTTGCAGAAGGCGTTTTAATGATTAACCCCGGACTTTCCCATCCTCAGCAAAACGATAAAAAACAGCGGCCTGGATTCACCCCAGTCCAGTTTTCAGCCGCATAACTCACATTTCTATCCGGGACCTTGTCACCCCCTCAGGGATATTGTCACCAGGGCCTGCGGGCAGCTGTCCCCCACACCGGGCAGCCATCCCCACTGCCGGGGAGGTGGGCACAGCACCCCTGATGCCTCGCTCAAAGGTGGTTTTTGCCCATTTTCTGGTCTCATTTTGCCCTTTGCATTTCCCTCTCCTCATTGCATAGGTCATTATCTTTCCATTAAAAATAAAATAAATAAATAAAATTCCTCCTTCCCTTAATAATCTGTAAAGGCAGAGAGGCCTTTAGCTGAAATGGAGCACATTTCTTGCTTTGCTCTCCTAAATTTCTTTGCTCTAGCCACTTAAATCACTTTTATTGCTGCTTTCTAAACTCCCTCCCAGCGGTAAATAACTTCTTAGCAATGAGACACCTAGAAGTCTGTGCAGTAATCTTGACGGAGTTGCATTGGCCTTTTTATTTCTTTGCTGTCCTACCATGTTGCAGATTCCCCTCTCGTAGGCTTTTCAGCTCGCTCTTCCCCTCTCACCATCGCTGCTTTCCAGGTTCCTCCCTCCCCCAGAACATCTGGGGTTTGAAAATTTTCCCCCTTAACATACTGACCTGTTATTTTCCGAATCGGGAAGTCTAACAGCCCTCAGCTGGATGCAATGTGGTTGCAAGCCCTGATCCACAGCCCTGGCAGCATGTTGATGAGGGCAGCAAGGGGCGTCCTCTCCTGCTGGAGCAGCTGGAGGAGCGCAGGAGCAGGCCAGTGGTCCACCACCTCCCGTCCTGCCCGCCTCCTGCGCTGGGGATTTCCCTGCTGCAGCCTCTCACTTAATGCCAGGACCAGCAGAAAGAGCTACACCAACGTGCCTTTGAGATTGACGTTCAGGTTGGGAAGGACCTCAGGAGATGTCTAGTCCAACCTCCTGTTCCAAATGAGATCAGCTGTGAAGTCCAAGCAGAGTACTGTAGGCTTTGTCCCACCAGGTCTTGAGGCCTCACCTGAAGTGCTGTGTCCAGTTTTGGGCCCCTCACCACAAAAAAGACATTGAGGTGCTGGAGCGGGTCCAGAGAAGGGCAATGAAGCTGGTGAGGGGTCTGGAGAACAAGTCTTATGAGGAGTGGCTGAGGGAGCTGGGGTTGTTCAGCCTGGAGAAGAAGAGGCTGAGGGGAGACCTTATCGCTCTCTACAACTACCTGAAAGGAGGCTGTAGAGTGGTGGGGGTCGGTCTCTTCCCCCAAATAACCAGTGATAGGACAAGAGGAAACGGCCTCAAGTTGTGCCAGGGGAGGTTTAGACTGGATATTAGGAAAAATTTTGACACTGAAGGGTTATTAAGCATTGGAAGAGGCTGCCCAGGGAAGTGGTTGAGTTGCCATCCCTGGAGGTATTTAAAAGACGGGTAGACATAGGGCGTAGAGATATGGTTTAGTGATGTTTTTTGTCAGAGTTAGGTTGATGGTCGGACTAGATGATCTGAAAGGTCCCTTCCAATGTAGGCGATTCTATGATGCAACCACAGCCTGTTCCTCTTGTTCCTCTGCTTGCTGTCCTCAGGGTGCAGAAGTTTCTCCTTTTATCCAGATTGAACCTCTCATTTTTAAATTTATTTCAGCTTTTCCATATTAAATGAGAGGGAACTTTGCCACAAAAATAGAGAGAAAGAACATGAGCATCAACTTCTTTTTCCTTTGCTCTTTAAATAAACACAGCCCTCTGTTCCTCTCAGTTCTGGGATGGGCATGGTAAGTGGGGTTTGCTTTTGTCTTTTTAAAAGCGCATCTATGCTTTAATGAGTTCCAGTTTTACCTGGCAATTTTCTCCCATGCTCGGAGGTCACCATGCAAGCCAAAGCATCAAGAATAATTAACAGTGGGAAATTATGTAACTGCCAAGAGAAACAATGACCCTTCTGTGGGCCTGCAAGCAAGCTGCCAAGAGCTCTGCCTCTAATTCCTCATGTAATATAAAATTAGTTTAAGGATTGTCACAGTGCAGAGTTTAAACCAATAAATTGTGTGTTTAAGTCAGTTTTCTCCATTTCCTTTTCCCAGTTCTTGCTTTGTAGCTGCTGGCGTATGGTTCAAGCTCTTGGACTTTTAGCTTTCTCCCCAGCTCTCATCTGCTGTGGTGGAAAGCAGATTGCCTGCAGCCCATCGGAAGAAGGAAAAGGAATAAAAGGAATAAGCAGAAGAGTCCACTTGCTAAATCCTACTGTCTGCCACCTTGTTGCCAGTAAAACTTGTCATGAAGGGCACAGTGACACATAAACAAGCATCGGACACCCACACAACCCAGCTGCCATGCCAGCTGGACATCAGGCAGCTCCAGGAAAAACATCCAACTATTTCTGACGCAGAGGGGGCACAGCCTTAACACAGCTAGGTCAGGGCAGCTGGGCTGGGCAGCCTTTCTGACCCATACAGATAAGAACAGGGGAAGGGTCGCATTGCTGCCCTTTGCTCCACAGCCACGGCAGCAGGAGACTGGCTGCTGCCTGCTTGAGGAACATTGCAGATGCTTCCTCACCCGAGGAGAACAGTTTATGAAAGCACCTCCTCTATATGACAAAGTTGCCTTAGAAAAGCATTTCAGGGCTCTTTTCTTCGATTCTGATTGTACATTTAATTATCTGCATTGGGGCAGCTCCTGTGATTTCATCTAGTAAGTCCTCAGTTTTTTCACTGAAGGATGCTAATCACCAAATTCATCCCAGCTGCAAGGCCAAGGGTGAGATAGATCTTGTCCTTAGAGAAATGGTAAGTCAATAGCTGCTACGTAATGAGTCTGGGACAGATTTGGAGACATGCTATTGGATATGAAAACCTCTCCTCTTTGGCAACCAACCAACCACCATACAAAACCATTTTTTTTTCCTTGCTTATTTGTTCTCCACCAGTGGACGGTCACAAAGTAAGCCCACCAATCTCAGTTGACGTGCCATGGCAGAGCACTTTTTACAGTTTGGATTTACCAACTCAAGTCTCCACTTAGCTCTACCCCTCACCATGACCTCCATTTCGTGGAGCCATGTGCCCCAGCTTCCAGAGATGACTAGCCTGACAGCCCGGCTTGTTCACCTCCCAGTTCTCTACAAGGTCAAGGAGGCGCACTCGCTTCTCAGCTGCTGTCTCCTCTCTTGAGGCCTGGAGGGCAAGGTCAAGTAGACTTATTTGGTAGCATGAGCTACAGTGGTCAACACTTGCAGAAGACTTTTCACTGTTCTCCCTCATGCAGGTAGGGACAGATTTCCCTTGTACCCAACATAAACCACCTCTGAAAATACCAGTAAAAGCCCCACCAGTTCTCTTTGAATTGGACTTCAGTTCCCACTCGTGGGAGAGTTGTGCTGATGTGAAACCAAGAAAAACGTAAGAGCAGTTTGAGGTAGCTGCGCTCAGATTTTGGTTGAAACTCAAATCTCTTACAAACAAAAAATCCCTTTCTGCATAAAACCTTAAAACTAGTAACTAGTATAAAGGTGATGCAGTGCTTTAGCTGGGCCTCCAACATAACTCACCAAAAGATTCTGGGAGTTTTTCACTATGAGGGTGGTGAGACACTGGAACAGGTTGCCCAGGGAAGTTGTGGATGCCCCCCATCCCTTGAACACATCCCTGGTGTTCAAGGCCAGGCTGGATGGGGCTTTGAGCAGCCTCGTCTAGTGGGAGGTGTCCCTGCCCATGGCAGGGGGGTTGGAACTAGATGACCTTTAAAGTCCCTTCCAAACCATTCTGTGGTTCTATGATCTGGAGCATTGTAAGGGCTGTACTGCGATGAACTCGTAGACTAAAATAGATGCCAAGTGATAGCAAATGTCAGCAAGCACTGTGCCAGTGGGGTACGGGAACTAGACGTGACAGAGTATCTGTGTCTCAGCGAGCCACATGCAGCTCGATCTTTCCATTCACAAAAAAAAAAAAAAAAGAAGAGTCCTCTTGTGTCTTCAGAGCTTGATTCTCTCTCATAACATCAATAACTCATTCCCTTCCCTGGCAGGTGCCCACAAAGTAACAGCAAGAAGCCATCAGGACAGTCCACAATATCATATGATTACTCGGAGGAGGAGCTCATGGCAAGCATCGAGCGGGAGTACTGCCGCTGAACCCAACCCCATGCCACGAGAACTTCAAGCACGTTCCTGGAAGCCCAGCTGGAGCAAAACTGCTGCTGACAAAATAACCCCTCACACAGCAAGACGGCGCGGGAGAGGGGGGTGGCGAGGAGAGGTGGAGCGTGAGAGGCAGCGTGGCTGCTTGGGAAGCACGGAGGAGAAAGCCCTCCTGCCCAACTCTGAGTGAGAACGTGGAGATCCTCACCAACTGCTGATTTCTGATCAGCGCCGCTGGAAGAGGGACCAATTCATCTTGCGAATCAATATTTGAAGCTCATTTCTAAATGGTATTTACAAATGAAGATGTACTAGAACTAAAGTGTCACACTAGAAGCGTTGAGACATGGTGCTTTGAAGGAAGATCTTGTTTTGTCTTCCCAGAAGAAAAATGCAGCAATATCATTTGATTCAGATCTCACTTAAGGGGGGTGTTGCATGAAATTCATGTTCCTGCCACTTAAAATTTACTCCTTGCACTGTACAAGCCTCAGGTCTGGGTCTGAGTTTGGCACTGTCTCTTTGAATGTGGTCCCCGGTACGGGATGTAAGATGAAAAGGGGAGTGAGCCCACCATCCAGTACATCGGCAGTGTAATCCCAGAGTTCAGATTCCCACCACAGAGGTGAATGAGGTTCCTGGGAGCCATCAGGGAGCACAGGATTTGTACAATCGCTTTGGGGCGGGATCCCAGCATCGGTGTCCTACCTGGGGCTCCTTGGCGTGGATCCTCCAGCGAAAGCAGGAGGCACGTCCCCACTGCTGCCTTGCTGCGGCCAGCGATCATCCTTTGCGAGAGGGACTTGCATGCTATTGTAGCGCAGCTGTTTGCAATCAGTTTTCAGAATTACCACTCCTGGCCTTCCCGTGTATTTGTTGTCCTCGGTAGGTAACTTAGAAGAAAAATCACTGTGTTTTACCATTAGCTGACTGCAAAGTAAACCAGAAAGTCGTCTCTCCAAAGGAAACCGCATATTTTCAGTGGTCCTAGACAGGGAAGCCTGGTATTTCAGGGTTTCTGCTTTTATTTTACCTACACCTTAACATATTATGAGTAGCTACTTATTATCAGAAGTAGAAAATACCTTGTTTTTGTCTTCAGCTGAAGCATAAAAGGCATCAGATGAAACCTTCACTTAGCCTGTGTAAATGCAAGAGGAAACAGCAGGACACATCTTAAGATGCTGTATTTTAACTTCTTTGTAATTCCTGGTATCTGTGAAACCAAAATAAATGCATCTGTACTCTATGTAGCCCTCAGTAAAGGCATCAAATGTTGTTTTGAAAAAGTCTCTAGCTTGCATGGTGAATCATCTCATGGTGCCTGCAGAGACTAAGCAAAATGCATCCTTCGAGGATGGCAGGAGAGACGCCATGAGGCAGACACTAGATTACACCCCTGGCACATGTACTCACGCTCCGGTTGTCTTTCCTGCAGCCACCTTCCGCGAGACTGGCCATCGCACGCTGCCTGAGGTCTCAGGAGCTGCCAGGGAGCCCGCAGAGGTGGGCAGCAGAAAGGGAGACAACCTCCCGCAAAGCTACACGAGCTTGGAGGCAAGAGCTCCCAGCACACTGGTCGGGCATAAACTGAAACAAGGAAACAGAGGAAACTTAGGTTGGACATCAGGAAGGAATTCATTACTGTGAGGGTGGTGAGGCAGTGGAACAGGTTGCCCAGAGAAGCTGTGGATGCCCCATCCCTGGAAATGTTCAAGGCCAGGCTGGATGGGGCTTTGAGTAACCTGGTCCAGTGGGAAATATCCCTGCCATGGCAGGGGGGTTGGAGCTAGGTGATCTTTAAGGTCCCTTCCAAGGCTAACCATTCTATGATTCTACGATACCTTGGTGGCCCAGAAGTAGCCAGAGCAGAGAGCAGATGTCCTTGCATAGCTTGGGGGAAGTCGGGTAGGCCCTCTGGAGAAAAGGCTCTCCAACCCTCCCAAAAAAATCCACTTTTGAATGATAGCACTTTATTTTTTGGCAGGAACAGTCACTTTTAGACCTATTAATGCTGCTGAGCTGTGGCAGGAACATAGTTTCTCTGCAGCATGTCAAGCATCAGCGGGCAGATCTCTCAGAGCTTGTATTAGTTTTCAGCAGCTCTCAAAGACCTACTGGGGTGAGGAGAATGTGCCTGTGGAGAGCAGAAGAAACACCAGAGACCTGCTGACTCCAGCACCATAGGTGACCACAGTACTCCATTCGCTCGTTTTAATCACCGCAGCGTTTTAGATTTCCTTTCAATTGGGATTTCATTCTTTCAACCAGGCCCTTCCTTCCGCTGAGGTCCCCAGCATCTCTGGCACGTGTGGGGAGATGCGTCAAGAAGCTCAGTCACAGCTCCCCCATCGCCAGGGCAGGGTCCTTTTTGGGTGGTCTCCAGTAACACAGTAAACCAGAAGAAAAGCCAGGCTGCTGTCAGACCACGCTGCAAGATGAGCTGGCAGGGCACCACGGCAGCTGCCCCCGCACCAGGCAGGGCCGACAGTTCCATCCCATGGCGTGACACCGGCAGGGACCAGGGCTCTGCCACCCCCTGGGTCCTTCCGCCCCTCGCAGAGATTCGCTGTCTGAGCCTGCATTTGGTGACTGACCCAGGTGACGGCTCTACAACACATCCCAGGCTGTCATGAAAGAAAGCCTAAGTTTTAAGGATTTTGCAGAGAGTGACTAACAAAAAAAAAAAAAAAAATCTAAACTGAATATATTCTTGTCAGGCTGACAGAAACCTCTTGACTGGACACAGCAAACCATTAAGCTTCCTTACAAAATTAACTTATCAAATAGCCAAGGGACAAGCACGTTTCTGCACCTGGAATAAACGTGCACTGGGTTTCACAGGAAACCTTTCCAGCATCACTGAGAGAAAAGGAGGAGCTGCAGGAACACGGGAAAGTCCGGAAGGGAGACATGCAGCTGGGACAGTCACCGCATGAGGGAAAAGGCGGGAGAAAGAAGTTTTGGGATGCAAGGAGGGGCCTCAAACTGTGCCATGGTCTTGCAGGCTTTCTCTGTGCTGTGAAACCATGCATGCTCAGTGCTGTGCTCTGACCATAGAGCCACCCAGCACAGACCAGCTCACAACCGTTTATCTTATTCTCATACCACGCAGAACAGGATGGTGGTACCCAACCAGCTCCCCAGTCTGCCCAGGCATCGTCAGGGACTGTGCTCCTCCACCTGCGTCAAACCTGCACCCAGCAGCACGCTAAAAACGGGAGGGTGGCGGTGGGGTGGTACCGAGGAAGGCACAGTCGCACACTTCAACTGCCTGGCCTCCGTGTAACCCTACTTTAGGTCCAGCCTTCGCTCAGGGAAAACAGGACACTAGATCATTTGCAGGTGAATAATCATATTGAAGAAGTATCTGAGCCCTCGACTGATTTCAAGAGAAACTTCTTGAATTAATAGTTCTTTTAAAAAAAAAAAAAAAAAAAAAGGACAATTGCACTACAGGGATCACTTTGCCAGATCTCAGGCAGTGAATGCTCACATCCCATTGGCTGAATTATCAGAAAGTTTGTTTTCTTTTCATTGTATTCCTATCAAATACAAATACCATCATCAAATCACCGCCACTTGTAAGACAAAAAAATTATTTGGCTTGCCAGTACTTCCTGCCCCTAAAAACAGTTCTGCTGGAATTAAGTAGGGTTCTGGAGAGTCTCTCATTCATCATTTTAGAAACTACCCTCCTGTCCAATACGGACAGCGTAAGATGGGGTAGCTGAGCACAGGTCTTGAGCTAACGCTATTAATCCCATTAATAAAACAGCAAAAGGCCATGCCTATTAACTACATTACTGCGTTATTCATCTAACAATGACAAATGCTACACACCGTGTTTTGCACCAGTCCAAAAGAGGAGAGCTGGCTGTCTATATATAACTCCTATTACTATTATTTTTTCAGTGAAGCAAAACCACAGTTGCTGAGAGGACTGAAGAGGGTCATTTTTTCAGCTAATCACAAGAAATTACTCTTTGGTGCATGACGAGATATCGCCACTTCTGAGCTTAGCGACTTCCACGCGTTGAGAAGGTTTCCTGCCTGGCCACGCAACAAGCTGCCAGCTGAAAGGTTCTGGTGGTGAAAGCATTAAAGCCATATTTTTTAAATTACTCAACCCAAGATCTTAAAAAACAAAACTAATCAACCTGAAACTACAGAACCAGTTTGCATACTTACTCAGACTCTTGATTTCACTCAAATCTGGGTTTTTCATGTGCAAACAAATGCTTTGAATCCTTCCCCCCCCCGGTTTCTTTGTAGACGCCTTTTTTCCTGACAGCACCGCAATGGATGCTGCTTCTTTTTGCACAGCTCTGCCTTTTCATCAGCTCAGTAAATGGGCAGAGCTCCTTCCCAAAGAGCAACTGAGAAAACAAATCAGTGATGGAGTAGTTTTAGGAAGCGAGTTGTCTTTTACCGGGTGGGTAGCCATCCGGTGAAATCTACAAGCTTCAAGAACGCAGTCAGGAGCTGTAGGTAGAGATGAGTGGGGAAAACAAAGCTGTGACTTGATCCGTGGGAGGGTGGGATGGCTGGAAAGAACGATGAAGAGCAGCCATAACCACAGCTACCCAGGGAAGGTCTACTGGACTATAGTCCACCTCTGTCTCTGGGATGCTGAATGCTGGTCCTTTCACCCAGCATACGCAAGGACGGTTCCCATACGTGCGTATCTGCCAGCATCCCATCGCCAAGACCTCTGAGAGCAGAGCAACTAATAGTTCCTTGATGCGTCGTGTCCAGCGCCCTGCTGCCATCTACTTGCCTTCACAATTTTAGAGGAGAAAGGAGGGTGGCACCACCCCAGGGATGCTCTTCCCCAACCTCCTTCCTCTGAGGATCAAACCTCAGCAAGTTTTCAGCCAAATTATTCGCGCACACACACCCTGGGAGCTGAAAGAGAGCCACTGCCCCAGAGGAGTTGTGCCACACGAGCATGGCGGAGCTCCCCACCACAGTTGGCAGGGCAGGTAGAGCTCCAGCTGCCTGGCACAGACGGCATCCACAACAGGGTTGGGGTTTTTTTTCCCCCCACAGGGTGAAGGGAGTTTATGTGGACAATGATAACCAACAGAAAAGAAATCGCTCTGACCTCAAAAGACACTACAAGGGGGAAAGTTAAACCTAAGGTATTCGTTCCAGCTAGGAAAAACCCTCCCAGGGAAGGGTATGCTCCAGCTTCCTTGAGTTTTCTGCATGTGTAAGATGTGCCCATGGCCTTCTGCACACATCAGGATGTGAGTGTCACCCCATTTCCTCCTCCTGCACTCAAGGATTGAAGCAGAAAATGAGGAAGGCTGCATTTGACAGAGGATGAAAGCAATCTAGAAAGAAAATGTCCCAGTGCTAACATACCCGCTGCAGGGAAGGTAATCCCACCGACTGCACAGACCACGAGCAGACGTGGCTGAGGCTTTGTGGCTTCCTCCTGATCTGTCCCACCGTTTCCTTAGCCTGTAGGTTGTCGGGTTTTGAGTCATGATTTGCTCTTTCTGCACACATGGGAGAAGTTTGCTTTTTCATGGCCATAGCCTGCCTCAAGCTACCAGACACAAACAGAAGGTAAAAAGGCAGATGGGCCTGCAGATTAAACTTCAAAACCGGTTAGAAGATTTATCCCAGCAGATGAATTCAAGCCAGATGCAACCCTGAGGCTCACAAGAGGTGACAGATGAAGGTCCACCTTCCTCATTCACGGGATGTTGAGCACGCACAGCTTTCACAGCACACTGAGCACGCAGCCACCCGGCAGCACAGGCCACCTCTGCCCAGAGGTGCCACCTCAGCACCAGAATGGATTCACGCTTCCAGTACCAACCACAAGCGGACCAGCGCTCATCGGTTCGTGAGCAAGATGAGGCAAGCGGCTGCTAAGCTGAAGGTTTGGCTGTATAACCACCCACGGGAAAGCAATGCTAGTTTAGCTGCAACATGCGGCATTAAACCAATGGACGCATTCGAGCGCACATGCATTTTTCTTTAGAAAATTATTAGTTTTCATGGATTTAGAATGGCTGCAAGATAAAGCGACTTTTGCCCGCACGGTGCTGGTGTTAGCACAGCAGTAGGTAGAAAAGCTTCCTCACATGCAAGCAGTTTTCTCTCACAGGATGAGGACGTTCCAGACTCCGGCCCCATCAGGATGAGTACAGAGTGCACCTCCTGGCTGCACAAAACAGCTCAGAACTCGGCTTGGTTCTAAGGAAGAGCAGAAAGATGAGCACAGAACTATGAAATCCATAGTTGTGTTTCACATAAGCAAAGCGAGGGAGACAAAACAAAAATTGGCATAAAAATTACAGGTCTTGTTTAGGATATGACTCAATGCCCAGGAAAATCTTCCTTGAAAAATAGTAGTAGGAACAGACAGGTAGGACATGTCCCCTTGGGAGTCAAAAGCGTTATGGAGAGCTGCAGAGCCCAGGGGCTGAAGAGTTTGTGCTACTCTGACAGAGCATCGATCCTGCAGTAAAGCCTTCCCCTTCCAGCTGTTCTCCTGAGGAGGAAGCAGGACCATCCACGGGACCTTCTCTTTTCATCTTCGGCGCACTTCCAAAAACAATGTGCTCTTCTGCGGACAAAGCCTTGAGTCACCCCTCCCAGTTCATTCTCCAAAGGCTCTGACTGCAGAGACTGAGTCACCGCGCAGTGAAAGGCTGTGACAGAAAGCTGGTGTCGCTACACCCTCTCCTCCCCGTCTCTTCCACCAAAGCGTGGCCCTGCTAGAAATAAACATTGCTGCAGTTTGGGAACCGGTCAGAGGGAAAGAAACAGCGGAGATGCTTAAAAATTTAAAGTATTTGCTACTGCTGTCACCATGGCTGTCATCTCTTTCCCAGCTGAGACCTGGAGGTGACAGCCAGCCTGCCAGAGCTGCTTCCTCACCAGAGCGCGGGAGCAGGAAGAACCAGGGCTAATGTAGCCATCTTTGGGGTCAAATTCTCATCTCTTCTTTATTTCCAGTGTTCGTGCCATGCACAGCTTGCAACACTAACAGAGCAGCACTCAGACCACCACCTTTTGTCGACAGCTTCTGGAGGCCGTGCTAGAACAGTTACAAATCCCAAGACTCTTGTTTTCAAACAGCATGCAAAAACCTCTAACCCTGGCAGTGGTGTACAGGTTCTACCAAATACAGAAGCAGGGGTGTGTAAAATTACACATGGACAAGCACTGGCCGATTTACAACAGGACCCAAGAAGTCCTGCCTTTACAGGTAAGTGAACTAGCGAGCCCCAAAGTCTTCCCTGGCGAATATAACTTAATCCAGATGGATTTACATAGTTCTAGAATGGGCGTGTACGAAACCTGAAAATTCACAACTTTTTTTATGATTTAAAACCAGTCACATTACATACTTTTTATTTAATAAAAGTTAAAAACAGGTACAAAAATGTGATTCCATATCTTTAAAATATAGGTTCAAAATAAAAAGACTGAACAATATAGTTCAGGCAGTAAAGTGCAAAGAGAGCGGTTACCTCAGTCATGCTTAATCCATAAATAACCCCTACGCAGCAGGAACAGAAAGAGCAAAGAAAGCAGACACAGCCACGCCACAGCTTGGCTATTCGTGCACATCCACGGCAGAAAGAGACACACGTCCTGGACACAGGTGGCAAGAGGCAGTGCACACCTGGCAGGAGCCAGCTGCGAGGAATCCCAGGCCAAGTAAAACTAACAAAGAGGGAGCCATCGCCTTTCCGCAGTGACACACACTTTTTGAAATTACATATTCTCCAGTCCATCATTCCCCCTCTACGATGCCACAAACTAACATGACAATTTACTAAATCATGACACAAGTCTCCAAACTGTTTTGCTCAGGTGAACACCATAAATGGTTGGTCTGTAAAAAAAAAAAAAAAGTACTAAATTGGCTACTAGACTGAGACAGGACATTCTGTCCCCGGTTAAAAGCATGCTAAAATGGCATCCGAAAGTCAAACTTCTTGTTCTAAGGGACTTCTAAAGGGATTTTAACAAAACAAAAAAAAAAAAAAAAAAAAAAGAGGACCAGCAATGTCTTTCTTCAGCACACAAATTTGGGAAACTGGGTATCGACAAGAGACCAGCAGCTGGTGCCGAGCCAACAGGGTGCAGACACTTCAAAGGTCAGGCACAAAAACTTTAGTACACCAAGCACAATATTCCGATTTAGTACAGTATGAAAACTTACTATCATTAATTGTAACTATAGACTTAACTGTAAAAGTAATGACATACTCCGCTTTCAACTGAAATGGATCTCTGCCGATTTCAGGGGAGTTCCAGCCGAGATCAGCAAGTCTGCACTTACATAGATGAGAACCATGCTTTGCCCACATGGAGAAGCAAGACAAGATTTTAGAACAACAAAGCAGTGCAAGAGAGTGCATTCCTAGTTGTCCACATTTTACAGATCCAGGAAAAAAGTCCTCCTAGTGCTCAACTAAGCTTCAGCGCAGGAGTGCTGAAGAGTCCAGCAGGAATAAACGCTACAGAAATATTCCGTTCAGCAGGTGAGCCATCTCCCAGCAAAACACCACCTGGTGCCTGACAGCACAACAGCTCCACTGTCAGCTCTGCTACAATATGTACGCACGTCCTTCCGCACTGCGGAAACCCAGCAGTCCCATTGTGCTACCGGCATTTTATTACTCACACCACGCCAGTACAACACAGCGCTCCTGCAGCCAGCAATTCCACTTCTTAGCCATATTTACACTTGGTGTAAAAGAAAATCCATTCAATAGGGAGAATATCTCATTTAATAGAAAAGGGTGATTTTATACAAAGTACTGTGGAGAAGTATAAGGCCACATGAAGAGCATCATCAAGTTGACATGGTGGCTATTTCTTAAGTCAGAACACAATTAGTACTTCCTCTGGTGCTTTGATACAGGTAAATGAAAGCCTTGAACAATTTCCTATAAGGTGCACAAGCATCCACGATACATAAAAAAAACCTCTTAATTTTCTATTTATCCTGTACTCAAAAAAAAAAAATACAAACAGAGACCCAGCTAATTATTCACAGGTTGCCATTTTTGCATTTTTCTGTAGATTTGGATATGCTGGTTTAGTAGGACTGAAAAGTATAGCATAATTTTTAGTGTCAAAGCTTCTAAACAGTGTTTGTGCTTCTACCTCCATCAGAGAAGTCTGGCTCCTCCAAACTTTGCTGCAATGGAGTGGGGACTCAGGAATGCCCAGTACATCAAACTTTTAGTAAAAGTCACAATGGCTTCTACTTGCAAAGGGTATGAATTTATAAAATGTTGAGGATTTCAACACTTTGTTTCTGAAAGAAAGTCATTCTGGTTTGGTTTGTTTTAAAAATGACGACAAGCTTAGATCTCAACCCTCCAAGGTCACCTGCGTAAGGCGGGTGTAATAGCACCAGCCCATTGCAGTATCAGGATCTGCAAGTGTGAAAATCCCAACCACTACGAGTTATCAAATATGCATTTACAAAATGCTCTGAATGCAATTCTTTAGGTTTACTGAAAAGGAGTTTCCAAAACTCTGGGTCTCATCCTGCACACCCCTACTAATGCAGGTCAAGTAATTTGCCTGCATATCAAGACCAAAATGAATAAATACAAAATATATTTGGTATAGAAAATACTAGTATAAAAATTAAAAATCACCCTGTTTTACTGTCCATCAAAATATTAACAGCAAACATTACAAGTGACTTTTTTGATCTATTGCCAAAATCATTTCCAAAGAGTTCTGGTTTCCTGAAGTGCTGGTGATTGCATTTGCCCAAGTATTGAAAAAAACAAATAGGGAAGGGATGAGGAAAGATATGATAGGTGTCTCACATAGCATTATTAATAGAGGACTTAAGGGAAACTAAAGTATGCACAAACATGGGAGGGAAAAAAGCCATTGACAGTTCTGTTGTAGCCATCAGAGCTCTTCCTGATTTTCAGAAAGCTTGTAGAGAAGGAGCGTCCTCTCACTAGCCCTGACAGACAGACGACGGCATGGGGATGAGCATGCTCAGAGCACTGCTGCTTTTCGGTTTCTCTGCTGTGGCAATTCTGTTGAGTTTGCCAACCTCTGTCTGCCAGCTGGGGATCTTCTTCGTGGTCATATGGCGGCGGGTGTGCTTTGTCAAGTGATCACTGCGCATGAAGCGACGCTCGCACACAGGACAAGCAAACTTCTTCTCTCCCGTGTGAGTTCTACGGTGGCGTGACAGTTCATCTGAGCGGGCAAACTTCTTGTCACAGCCTTCCCAGTTGCAGCTGAAAGGCTTTTCTCCTGCAGGACATAAAAGAAGCATAACTTACTTTTGAGAAGCTGTGTTACAGTCTTAGCAAAGAGCTAACTTAAATCTTGCCTTGCAAAAACTGATGAACTCCACAGAACTGCTCATGTGTGCAGTCAACATTAGCTTAAGCTCAAGTTGCGTTCCAGAGAAAAATATACTTATTCCTTCATACATATCTCTTTAAATGTTATTTAATCGAGTCTATTTTTTCCAATTATCCAAAACCACAATTATCCAAGATCCTTCATCTCTTTCTTTAAACTGGGTTTAAAGCTACCTTATCCACTGACTGAACTAGAAGTGACCTCCTGCCCCTGTCCCTGCGTGACCACAGCTCTAGGGCTGCTGCATGTCATCAGCAAATAACACAGGCAAACAAGAAGCCTGGAATCGAGCCTCAGAGCACTGCTGCTCCAGTCCTACACACAAACACACCATTACAGCGAGTCCTACCAAGGAATGGCCTGTCCTGCCATCCCCAGGCAGCTGGAGGTCCAACAGACAGCTAGGGGAGTTCTGCACACCCAGGAATGACTGCAGTCAGGATGGCTGTCCACATCAGCTTCTGCTCATCCTGGGCAACTGCGTAACATCAAACCTATCCTAAACAATGTGATCTACCACCAGCAAACCCCATAAAGCTCAAGATAAACATCTACCACATGACACAAATTTATGGTAACACTCTGGAGTGGAACAAAAGCAACCAGCAGAAAGGAAGCCCCACAGAAGCGTTGTTCTTATTTCAGATATTGAGACTAAATGTCTATGTTTGGTGTATGTGGTATCACCTAGTTACTCAGTGCACAGGGAAAAGGTGGAAAAAGAAAGCTGAACTGCTCTGCCCCTTGATCCTGTAACATGGACTAGCTAGTGAAGGGTCTGTGCGCTTCATCTCCCATAGACGTCCTAGTCTTAATCACAATATGAGGACACACACAGCTTCCCTATGGATCAGCAGCAGCACGGGCTCAAAGCAAGACACTTGTTACTAGTCCATGTTTATCCTGTAGTGCCAGGTTAATTGAGCAGCCTGCAGCACTTAACTCTCAAGCCAGAAGTAGAAGCATCATTCTACCTCTGAGCTCTGGTTTACGAGGATTATCAGCTTCATACAGGGTTTAAGCTCTTTCCCCAAAGGAACTGTAAAGACAAGCTGACAAATTAATGCAAATCCTGCCACAGAAGCTGACATCCAATAAACTACAGTGTCTGTGGGGCAAGGGACAGTGGGGGAAAAAAGCCAAGGAAAACCAAAATTAGACAAACTTTTGAATGAGCTATTCTGTACCAATCTCCTGCTATGCCTATCCCTCAACATCAAAAGTAGTCCCTAAGCACTCGAGTCGGTTTTAACTTAACAGGATCTCGGAGCTAGAAAAAGGATACGTAAAACACATGTATACTGACAACATACTGACTGGATTTTATGGAGACAATCATCTCACATTAATTACAATTAATTTTCATTTACCTTTAAAATTCCCTCTCTGTAACTGAATAAACAGCTACATTCCTGTAGTAGCTCTGCCTCCTAACACAGTAGCCCAAAATCTCAACACATTCCCATTTAGCCTAAACAAAACTCCAGAAAAATGTGCAGTTTCTGACTTTCTCTCTTTTCTTTTACTTGTGTAACAATTAAGAGCAACTACCTGTACTATGCTTTGCTTACACCAGAGTTCTCCATGCCCCAAAAAAAAGGACTTGCACAATTCATTTTGATCTAGTCCAGATGGCAGGATTCCACTCAAACCTAAACACACGCACACAGACGGCATAGCTTCGCTCCAACTAAAGCATGTGAAATTCAACTAACACTATGGGGTTAGCTGAGGTCTCAGAACAAAGTCTGTCTTGTTTTGCTTGCCCACGGAGAATGAACATTCCTCTCTTCCCCGAGATGAGCAGAAGTTTCCCAGTCACCTCCTTCTTCCCTTTCCCACCCCCTCCCCCCAAAAAATGTGCATTTCAGCTCCCCAAGGCAAGACAGTGCCAGAGTAACAAAGGACCTGCCCTGTCATACACACCAGTGTGGGTGCGAAGGTGGGCTTTGAGGTGGGAGCTTTTGAAATAGGTTTTCTTGCACCCAGGGAAGTTGCAAACATAATTCCTCCGTCTAGAAAAGTCCATCTGGGGGGCACAGCTTTGACCAGAAGCTATGAACACAGGAGCAGGAGCAAGAGGCAGTAACTTGGTGTTCCCAACAGTCATTACTGTTTGCGGGCACTGTGGTGTCTGTGTGACAGCAGTCTGTGGAAGAACCAGCATAACGGTCCCCTGAGGCACAGAAGGTCCCATGAGTACAGGCTGAGAGAGCGGGGCTGTCTGCGGTAAAATAGGTTTCATGGGAGTTGAGACTGTTGGAGTTGAAGGCTTGACATAGGCATTGATCATACTGCTTTGTCCATTTAAAGGGATCATTTGACAGAGAACCTGGGGGCTTGAAACGGGGGCAGGTGTCACTGGGGTAGCTCTTTTTTGCAAGTCATTCTCACAATTCTTTGGTAAGTGGGTCTGTGGTGAAACGGGCCGGACTGGTAGTTGTCCTTTATTGGTCACAATATCACTGGAGTCATGTACATAAGGCTGATGTACTGGCGAGGTTTTGTTAATTAAATCATGCACAGCACACGTGTCCTGTGGCAGTCTGGAATGTCTTCTGTCATCCGCCCCACACCAGTCTCTGGAACTGCTGCAGCCTGAAGTTACCTTTGTTTTCTCTTGCACAGCAGGAATGTGATGGTAAGCAGAACTATCACCTGTGTGACGTATCACGCTTGTTGCCATGGCCCTGCAAGGTTGAGGGGCAAAGGATTCAGATATCATCAGCTTCTGACTGCACTGTCGCTCCATGTTGATAACAGATGGCTTGGTTATGGGGGAGGCACCAGTTGCTGACGTGACTGAGCAGGCAGCTGTATTTGCCATGACAGTCCTTGGTTTGGAGTAAGTGACTTGTGAGGAGAGGAGCATAGCAGCTGATATCTCAACAAAGTCGGGGCTGTGCGGAGGGGTCATGCACTGCAAACAAGAACACACCATTATTATACATCAGGTAATTTCATAGCACAATTTTTCACTATCTTTACTGTGAAAAATAAAATTACACCTTCTTCCCAGAATCTCAGAACCTGCCTCTTGGGAAAAAATGATTAAAGCACACATTGCCTCATCTGATGGCCATTCTGAATATGCTCAAAAGCATATTAATAAAAGGAAGGCAGTGAGGCAGATGTAAACCTGCATAAAACATTGCATGTCCACTCACTGCGCTACAAAAGCTCTCTCATTCTTTTCCCCTCAGCAATGGGCGCAGCTGTTAGAGGCTATGAGACTCTCTCTGCTGTTCACAGAAGATAGACTAGCAACAGATATCGCTACTGTACCATTGCAATTTCAAGCTTCCAGCAAGCCTGACAACTTCTACCAATGATTACCCCATCAGCTGGTGGCTACTTCTGAGATACATACAAATGGAAACACTCTATCCCTTCTTATTCATCCATTGCTCTCTTGCTGACACCACCTCTCCTTCCTCCTTTACCACTGAAATCTCATACCTATGTCCTGTGCTGCTCAAGAGACAGTGCCAACACTGAGTGGCAGGAGTATGACAGAACTCCATCAACCTGCTGCCATACTATCTCAGCTTCTTCCCTCTATTATTCCCCTTTTTCCTGACATAATTGTATACTAGAAGCCTACTGGTTGAGATGGGCCTTAACCATCTGAAACCTGCACGGCACCAAGCCCTTTTTTTTTTTTAATTCCTACTTTTGTTGCAACATAAACTGCAACAAAAAAACCTGTGATTCAACCGACATTAGTCAGACAGAATAGACCAATGCTCTGGAGAAATAACAGACTACATGTACAAACACATAGCATAGAAACTAATTAAACTGTATATTTCATAATGGTAACCTGTACTTTCTCTTACAATAACCAGAGTGAAGCCAAATGTCGTCAAGTGCCTTTTTCACATAGTGCTTGCAGATAAGTTGGTGCTGAATCACTGAGGCTCATTCTGCCATTCTTCCTCCAAGTACTCCAAGAAACCTGCAATAACCACCCAGACAGCATCCTCAGCTGTCAAGTTAACCCACCAGCAAGCACTTTCACATATAGATTTAACAAGGGATCAAACCCCTACATTCGCCATTCCAGAGACAGCAGAAAAAAAACAAACTCAACACTTCCACCTCACTATTCCAGGTACGCACACAGCACTGGCTGCACCATAGCTATTGTATGCAGGGACACATGATGAAGCTATCTTTGCCAGCCAGGTTAAAACATTGCAGAGATGTAACACCCAGGTATCAGGCATATTTATTTTGTATTCATGTTTTTCTTACCAGCGTAGATAAATAGTCCTTTGGTAATTCAGATGTAGCCTCAGCGTGCATTGTGAAATCACCAGAATCCGAGAAGGGTGTAAGTGGCCTTATCTTTAATATGTCACCTTTCTGCGATCTTTGACCCCAGGAGCTCATACAAACAAGCGCTTCAACAGCTTCGATGTCGTTCTGCTCCAAGGTGCTGCAGGTAGACCTTTCGCTGTCATGACGCTGCCTTTCACGGATAGACTCATAGATGTCCACAATGTCAACCTAAATGTAATCGGATTACTGGCTATTAGGACAAGTCAGAATACAAAGCCAACACCACCCACATACTGTCTGCTCATGATGAAGGTCATCTGAAACAGATCCCATGCCTGCGGCAAGGTTTTTACCAGTCAGCTCAACTCTTACCCTCCCCCACAGGCTCATCCTCCCACCCCTGCCACTCTTCAAAAAAAAAAAAAAAGTAGTATGATTTGGAGCAAAGGAACAGATACGTGTATAGCTCACGTTTCCAGAGTTACTTTCCTAGATTACACTGCTTTGAGTAAACACATCCCACACTTGTATACAAACAAAAAGAGCAAAGAAATCCTGACTTCCAACCTTGTTTAGACAAGGCTGTTTCCCAGACCCAAAAGACAACTGCTATTCAGTACTGATATCATTCTGGTAACTTTGAGAAGATAAATTTCATCTGACAGTAAGATGCTTTAAGGTATGATCACTGATTCAGAGTACCACACCTTGCAGAAGCATTTTAAATCTTATTTTTACCAACAGAGAAGCCAGGGTGGGGGGAAGGAAAGTAGTCTTCAAAGTGCAGTGGGAATTGCTTGTATTGTACTTTAGAAAGGTATGATACTACATAGGTGCTAGGTATCCCAAGACACACTATAAATAACTTGAAGACCAATGTAATCATATTGTTTCCAAATGCAAGCATCACAGAAAATTTGTGTGCGTATGCATGCATGCAAAACTCTTGACTTCTCTGCGAAAGGATACACAAACTTCATTAAGTGCCTTCAGTGCTTAACAGTGACTTCAAAAGCTACACTGAGCTGCTAGTTTATTGCTCACGTGCCAGCTTGGTCTCAACTAAGCGTTCAAACTCTTCCAGTCTTTAGGCACACCAACTAACTGCAAAGGCTGGGATTCAGCAGCGTGGACCAAGATTCTCGAGCCTAACACTGCTACACAGCGTGCTTACATACTGCAGCAAAAGGGTTTTAACTAAAAAAGCAACAACAAGCACCACCACACCTTTAATATAGTCTAAAGCCCTAGAGGACTTGTTGGATTACATCACTTACACACTTAGTCAACGAGTTTTGTCTTAACAAAGGTGGAATGATCCTGGCTCAACAGCGTCACAAAGATGCAAAGCTGTGTGACATTGTCTCATCTATGGGGATGTGCATGGCAAACACGTTAAACACAATGCCAGTACGGAACTCAGAGAGGACTTTCACCTAAAACAAGAGGTACCACTCATGGAGATGCCAAGGTTGGGGGCAGGAAGGGGTTAAAGCCCTCTGAAGCTATTAACCGCTGTGAGAGAGACTTCCAAGAATTTCCACTGAAAACAACGAGAAGGTGAACGAGGGCAAAAAGCGTGGACCTAGAGGGCCTGTCAAACAGGAGCCACACCGGGCGAGGCTCTACGCTAAGCAGCCGGGAAGCCTGTGAGTCTTCCTCAGAGCCCGACTGCAGGCAACCAAACCGCCAGATTATTTTTTTTCCAACTCAACGTCTCAGGAGAGCAGTTTTCCCTAAAGAAACGTGACAAAACATTCCCCGTTTCAAAAAAAAAAAAAACAAAAAAACCCCACCACCCTTTTTTTAAGGCGAGGGCAGCAGCCCGGTCTCTCCGGCTGCCAGGGAATGGCTGACGGCGCCTGGCCGGTGTCCTCACATCACCCCGTACGTGCGCGGGCAGGGACGGTGCGGGCCCCCTTTCCTTCCCTCCCTCCCTGCTCCGGGCAGCGCCTCTTCCCGCCGGCGGGGGCCGCGCCACCCCCGCCCGCTCCACGCCTCACGGCGGCTGCCCCCGGCCGGGCGGCGCCGCGGAGGGGCGGATGGCGGGAAGAGGGGAAGGAGGAGGAGGAGGAAAAGGAGGAGGAGGAGGAGGAAGGCAGCTGCCACCCTGCCGCCGCCCCCACACGGCGGCTACGGGAGGGCCGCCTTCCCTCACAGGTGACCGGGGCAACACCCGCCCCTGAGAGAAGGGCACCGACAGACCACCCCCCGCGGCGGGTAGCGGTCCCAACAGACACCCCCCCCGGGTGAGCAACGGTCCCAACAGACA
>VWZL01004989.1:958614-990799 GCA_013396915.1 Stercorarius parasiticus | reverse complement strand
CCCCCCGTCTTCCCCGCCCCGGCGGCGTCTGGTGAAAAATATCCCAATTAGAGCGATAAAATGCAGCCAGAAATAAATTTTTTCTTTTTGTTATCTCCCCCCCCGCGATTATCCGTCCTTGTCCCTTCCGCAGCTCCTCGGGAGGTGACACCGCCCCGGTCCGGGCGGGGGACGTGGAGGGACCGTCCCCAGCTGAGCCCCTTCCGCCGCCGCTCGCCGGGCCGGGCGCGCCCTTCCCCTCTTTCCCCGCATTTAACCTGATCTCTCATTTTTCATACCGAATGGTTCGAGTTGGAAGGGATCTTAAAGACCATCCAGTTCCACCCCCCCCTGCCATAGGCAGGGACACCTCCCACTAGACCAGGCTGCTCAGAGCCCCATCCAGCCTGGCTTTGAACACCTCCAGGGATGGGGCATCCACAGCCTCCCTGGGCAACCTGTTCCAGAGCCTCACCACCCTCACAGGAAAGAATTTCTTGCTGATATCTAATCTAAATCTCCCTTGTTTCAGTTTAAAACCGTTATTCCTCGTCCTATCGCTCCACTCCCTGATAAAGAGCCCCTCCCCATCTCTCCTGTAGGCCCCCTTTAGGTACTGGAAGGGGCTATTATGTCTCCCTGGAGCCTTCTCTTCTCCAGGCTGAACCCCAACTCTCTCAGCCCATCTCCCATTCCCAGGCCACCCCCCACCATCTCCCCCCACAGGGGCTGCGGCAGCCGGTGCAGCTACAAGCCCCTATAGAACCATGGAATGGTTATGTTGGAAGAAACCTTAAAAACCATCCGGTTCCAGCCCCCTGCCATGGGTGGTGACCATCACCCTTCACCCCCCTCACCTTCATTTTTCAGGGAAAATGCTGTCAGTGACTAAAAAGCACGATGCGGGGGGACAGGGAATGTGCCCCTCATGTAAACCACCAGCCGTCCCTCGTGACACCAGAGCCACTCGCTCCGTCCCGTGTGGAGGGAAACCTTTAGGGAACTGTAATTGATTTCTAATTAACGGCATCCGAAGGCAGCATGGTCCCAGCACCAGGGAGGGGAGCGGACACGGGGAAGCAGAGCGGGTCACCACTCCCGATTCCCAGAGGGATCTTTTCCCAGGCCATGTACCGCAGACTCTGCTTCCATGTCCTGAGCCCACAGCTGGAAACCGCTAGAGCGGTGCTCCTCACGTGGGGGCAAGACTCGTTAGAAGAAGTGATGTTACACGTCTGTGCGCCAACTCAATGCATTTGATGGCACTCCCTTTGCTGAGCTAAAAATGGCAGCTACGGGGTTTAACATAAATCCTTAGAGCTCTTACCAAAATCCCCTTGTTCTGCTGCCACCGGCTGAGGCAGCGTTAGGTGAGGAAGGAGCATCATCTTCATCCTCACATCGGATGTCAGTGGCAGAGCCCGGGGCTGAAACCCATGGAGCCCGAGCCCCCGGACCTCACAGCCTGGAGCTTCTCCCCCTTCCCTCTTCCCTTTCCCGAGGCTGCGCTGAGGTGACTATTAATGCAGTTAATAATATCTCGCATCTCTGTCCTTCCGCCCACGCCCACCACCTTCCCTGGGGGCTCTGACTGGTGCCACTGTACCCCCAGGCCCATGGGAAGGACCCAGGGGGCTGCGGGTTCCCTCCTGCAGACAGGGACCTGGAGCGGGGCCCAAATATCCCCAGATCTCCTTTCCCAGGAGCTCGGAGGCGCCTGCCCATGCGGGTGGCTGCGGGACGCCAGTGTCCCTGCCCTGCATCACTGTGGTCCCCAGCCCAGCAGAGCCATCCTCCGCCAGCTGCCGCAGCTCTGCCGCCGCTCCCACATCCTCTGGATCCCGCTCCCCGATGACTGTTTGGTGCTACAAAAGGCCTGTTTAACCCAGACCGTGGGTAAACACTCCAGAGAAAAGCTTTCTTTGTTCGAGATAGACACTGTCTTTGTCCGAGGTCGGAAGGAGCGGATGTAAGGTGCTCCAAAGGAGGGATGAGGAGGCTCCACTCGGGTCATCTTATCCTTTTTCCTGGGAAAACAAGGAAAGAATCAACCATTGCGTGTGAGCAGGAAGGGAAATACTTAATACTGTAGACTGAAAACAACAAAAGGGCACGCCGGCAGCTCTCCCCCATTCCCTTTTTGCAGATAATTATACAATAAGCAATTCAAAAGAGACCAGAGGAAGAATAGTACGGGCTCAGACGGTTTTCCTAATGTTTACCAGAGGTTAAAAATCGACCAAAGCCGTTGTCTGGCTGCAGCTTTGGAGTTAGTGCGATTTGGCATCGGCATCTAGTCTGGCTGAAGGCAGCAGCAGGCTGCTGGGGCAAACGCGTACAGCCGAGCACATGGGGCGGGATTAAATAAATGTAGATAATTACAACCCGAGCTCCCGCACAGGAGACGTGAGAACGTACATGGGAATAAATGAGAGACCGTGATGCACGTGTTGGATGTGTCTCTCCATCCACTCTCCCTCCTCTGCCGTGCTCTTGGACGATGGAGCAGTCGGAGCTGCCGCAGCCCCGGATTGCCCCAAAATGCACTTCCTGGGCCAACAGCAGCAGCCAGAGAAGTTCCCCACCACGGAGCAAACGGAGCCACTCTGCCAGGTGGTGCCAGGCACCGTCTGATGGAAACGGCGGCAGCAGCCCCCCGCTGAGGGCAGGAGTGGGACCAGAGGGATTCACCAGGGGGTGAATGCACCCACCTCAGTGGGAACAGCAGAATTATAGAAGGGATTTTCATCGCAGAGCCAGAGGGTCGTGCTCCCCATGTGCCGATATTGCGGAGCTAAAGGGAGACACTTCCCACATGCCTACATCACGGAGTTGGAGGGACACGTTCCCACGTGCCAGCATCGGGGAGCTGGAGGGACATGCTCCTGATGTGCCAACGTCGTGGAGCCGGAGGGACACGCTCCCACGTGCCGGCATTGCGGAGCTGAAGGGGACATGCTCCCCACATGCTGACATCATGGAGCTGAAAGGACACGCTCCCCACGTGCCGACATCATGGAGCTGGAGGGACACGCTCCTGATGTGCTGACATTGTGGAGCTGGAGGGACATGCTCCCACGTGCCAACATTGCGGAGCTGAAGGGACACACTCCCCATGTGCCAACATCACGGAGCTGAAGGGACACGCTCCCATGTGCTGATATTGCAGAGCTGGAGGGACACGTCCCACTTGCCGGCATCATGGAGCCGGAGGGACACGCTCTGGATGTACCGGCAGGGGCGAGCACGGTGCTGGGCAGGGAGGGGGGTGCAGACGTGCGGTCCCCCCCGCTGTCACGCTGTGTGTGGGCCAGCTGCCGCCAGGGAGGTCTCATCCGCGGCTGCGGGCGATGGAGGAGCAGAGCAAACCCCCCTCCCCGGCACACTGCCTACGTGTCTGCCGGCAGGGACGGGCTGTCACACAGACGGCTTTCCCACAGGGAGGACGAAAGCGCGGTCCTCGCGTGCCATCCCCAACTGGCGCAGGAGCCGACAATTGACTTCTTCCTCGCCTGCATCTTTTCGTATTCTCTTTCAGAAACAGATCAAGCTTTCCATATGTGGATAAGCATCCAAGGAGCGGGTAAGCAGCTGGCACAGCATAAGGAAACACATCTAGGTTACGGCAAAAGGAAAGGGTTTGAGAGAAGAGTCACGCAGACTGTTTCCCCCTTTATTTTGGACCCGGGGTGCTGATAAAATAAACACACACTGCCAATTACTATTTTTTTTTCTCTCCACTCCCCAAAACATGTTTCTACCTGAAAAAATACTGACTGCACCGAACACTTCCCGGGACCTGGCAGTACTGCAGAGAGAAATCACCACTTGACTGGATTTCTCCCGAGTACGTGAAACATAATGTTTACTGAATAAAAAAAAATCCAATCCACAAATACTGATTACAGGTGAGGACCGTCCAGAGACCCACCGTAACAGAAATAATAAAGTAAGCGACAGTAACAAGTATGACACACCAGCGCGCCATCTGCTCACTCGAGTGCACCATCTGGTTTTTCTACTGCTGCTATTCGTGCCCTGGTCTTATTTTAGTGGCACCAGGAGACAGATTCGAATAGCAGCAAAAATAAAAATGACATGTTATTTATTTATTTTTCTGCTTAAGTGGATGTCTTCATCGTTTCCACCATTCTCTTTGCCTTGATATTGCTGTTGGCTAAACCCACGCGTGTTCTCTGACACACAGTATATTAAAGCATGATCAATGCCAACAGATGTTCCCCTCTCTTGGTCATCTCACAACTTGCTTGGGCAGGTACCAAGCCTGTGTGCAAACACATGTTTCATCCTGAATCACCTTCCACATTTTATTAACTCTGAAGTGTTTTCGTGCAGCGCTCGGATGCTGGAAGATGTCCCGTGTGACCACAGACCGACCTATGGACTGTCAGACGTGGTTCACCCTCACAGCTGTGGGTGACTGGTACCACAGGCTCTCGCCAGGCAGGAATGTCCTCGCAGGCAGACAGAAGGTCCTCCAGCACCAACACTGCCATCTCCTCTAGGACATTGTCCATATTGACCTGCCTACCTGTACAGCGCCGAGCACAGTGTGCTGCCAGGGCCCAGGGGAGGTTGCGGGGGGAGGATTTGCTGATCGCAGGCATCCAGCAAATCTCATCAAATCTTTATTTGTCTCATCAAAGGTCTTCAGTTATCTCCTCACCGTCTCTCAGGCCGAGGTCCATGTGTGGTCAGAAGGGACGGTCGATGTGCTCTTCCCACACGGCCGCAGCGGGCAGCTCACCAAGGGTGTTTTGAGCCCCAGTGGGGTTTATTTAAGACCCTGTCACTTTTTCCCATTCCTTGCACCACTTCTGGATTAGCCGTCTGATATCAGAGGGGTTCACATGCCCTGGTAAAAAGTCCCTCTCCAGCTTCCTTGTAGCCCCCCTTTAGGTATTGTATATATTAAACAGGCACAATCAAGTATGGGATTTTACTACTGACAAATACGTTTTCCATTAAGAGCTGAATAAATAGAAGCCACCTATGTTCTTCTGAGTCTTTGGGGTTCTGGGGGGAGAAGTCAGTAGCAGCTGAGTCGCTTAACAGTTTAAATCCCTGTCCTACTGTCTGAGGGGGGTGTCTCACCCCGGCAACGTCCGCATCCCATCCCTGCCCCAGATAAGGAACTGGAAAACCCAAATTCCTGCTCTTATGGTTCTTCCCAGCAGTATCGCTGGTCACAGGTGACTCGGTCTCCTCCACCCCCTTGCTTAGAAGCCAAACATTACCCCACTTGCTACTTGGATAAAGTATCCCGCCAGGCCGGGCTGCTGAATATGACTTTGTGTGACTTGATGCTGTTTCTCATAACGCGCTTGCTTGGACTTACTCGCCGCTACTCCCCCTGCACAGCCGAGATCCTAATGCCCCCCTTCAAGGGCACTTTCCCACTTAGTTTTACGCTGTTCACTTAAAAAGGGCAAGGAATCCCTATTTTTTTCACAGCGTGGGTAAATCCTTATGTCAGCCCTGGGCGTGCGCTTCCCCACCACTGCTGCGGTGCCTCAGGACGGTAAGGAGATACGAGACAACTAATGTGAAAATAAACCCAGACTCTAATTCTGCGCCGTGGCTCTGCTGGTTTGTAGCTGCGCTGTTTCCCCTTCCCAGGTACCGGCCACACTGTTACACTGGATTTCTTTTTCCATGGTGCCAACAGAGCAGAGAAACGAGCTGGCACCGCAGAGCTTTTCCAGGGGGTGGCTGCTGGCCAGGGATGTCCCCATCTTCACGCCCCACTTTGGGCTGCTCAGGGGGTGCTGCAGCCCTGGGGACCGAGGTCCAGGCACGTGCTGGGGCTACCAGGCTACAACCCAGCAGAGCCGGCCAGGATGCTGCCTCCTCCAGGATACCTCACTTCACCCAAGCCTTAGAGACTGGATCCACAACTGCTCCTCGTGCATTATTTAGGCTCTTTAGGTCCCTCCAACAAACCTGATGGGTAGAAAGGCAGGAGACTGTCTAATGCCAAAAATACACATTTCATACACCAGTTGTCATCCCCAGTATGCCCAAGGGTCTGACTTTCCTCCTCTGTGGAGTAGGTGAAATATTTGATGCTTTCCTGCCCTGCCGGCCCATTGCAGGGCTTTGCTAGTCAACGTGTTCCCAGGGCTTTCAAGCTCAAGGAGATTCAGCCACCTTCTTCCTGCTACAGGTTTTCTGTCCCCTCAGCTTTCACACTGTATCTGTCTCCTTCCCTGTAAAATCTGATTGCGCTTTCCATTAGAAAGAACCAACCGCTCCCGGGCAAAGCAAGACCTCCTCGCACTCAGCTGTGGCTCGCTGAAGAGGCACCGATGGCTGCACAGGACTTGAGCCTCTGAGGCTGCCAGGACACGTATGGGATGGGGCTGCAGGGCTTGCAGCGAGGTGTCTGGACATGGAGCTGTAACGCCAATACCCGGCGTCGCCATCCGGCTGCTGGTCCTCTCCTTGCATCCCACCTTCAAGCCTCTTGTCCCACCCATGAGGAAGGGTGAAGCCCTTCCTCATCTCACCTCCCGCTTAGGCGCAAGCCTCAGCCCCAGCTGTTCTCGCCATCCTGTCTCCGCTGTCCTCTCTGAGACACCCCGGTACCAGTAGGTACCATTTTATTTTCATATTTATAACAAAATCACCGCTTCATCTCCCTGAACTCTTGGCACGGTTTCCCCCAGGAAACCCACCACATACCTTCACAAGACAAGAGGCACGAACTGAAACACAGGAGCAGTTTCTGAACATCAGGAAACACTTTTTCACTGTGAGGGTGACCCAGCACTGGCGTAGGTTGCCCAGGGTGGTCGTGGAGTCTCCATCCTTGGAGATATTCAGAAGCTGGACAACCAGCTCTGGGTGGCCCTGCTTGAGGAGGGAGGTTGGACCAGATGACCTGCGGAGGTCTCTCACAACCTCAACCATGTGGTGACCCTGTGAAGAGCTGCCTGAGGATGAACATTCACAGTTCTGCTGGATGGGAAAGGCCACAGACTGGGTAGAAATGCTGCTTTCACCCCAAAACCTTCCCCACACACACAGTAATTCCCAACCTCATGGTCAAACTGAGCCCTTGCCTACCACTCCCTCTCCTCCACAAAGATTGACCGAAATAAACTGAGCTGTGAATGCCCTGCCCTTAACCTGGAGGTTTGTGCTTCCATTTCAGAGCCAAAGACGGACTTGGCTGGCTCAGAGCTTATTTTGTCCCCAGCTCTATCAGTCCCAGGCCAGGTCCTCCTCCTCCCTTCACCTGGGCATGAAATCCCAGCGCCAGGACAATTCCCACCTGCTGTCTCTGTCCTTTATGGCATTCACACGGCCTGTCACGCCGCATTACATCCGCCCAAGCGCCGTCGTCAGGGAGCTCGAATATGCTTCGTAAAAGCCTCGCGATGCACCTTTGGAGCAAAACAACAGCGAGGTCATGGGCGCGTGTAATGCAGCGCGAAGAAAACCTCGAGGATCAGAGATAGAGGCTTTCAAAGCGGGGCGGTGGGGGGAAATTCTGCCAAGAAATTAAATATTGAATCATAGAATCGCCTAGGTTGGAAGGGACCTTTCAGATCATCTAGTCCAACCATCAACCTAACTCTGACAAAAAGCATCGCTGATCTCATCACATATCTCTAAGCACTATGTCTACCCATCTTTTAAATAGCTCCAGGGATGGCAACTCAACCACTTCCCTGGGCAGCCTGTTCCAATGCTTAATAACCCTTTTGGTGTAAACATTTTTCCTAATATCCAGTCTAAACCTCCCCTGGCGCAACTGGAGGCCGTTTCCTCTTGTCCTATCGCCTGTTACTTGGCGGAAGAGACCGACCCCCACCTCTCTACAGCCTCCTTTCAGGTAGTTTTAGAGAGCGATAAGGTCTCCCCTCAGCCTCCTTTTCTCCAGGCTGAACAAAAAAATTTGATGGCATTGATCAACATCATTAACCCCAAGCGTACAGGAATTGGAAGGCAATGGTGATTTAAGCAGCAACAGATTCTTTTTTCTTAGCTTGCCATCACTGCTTTTATAATTGTCTCCTTTTGTCTCACACCTTATCCTGACCTGGGGCTTCGTGCACAGCGAGTCTCGACCAGCCTCTCGCCTGCAGCCCGAGCTCTTTTTTAAGCGCACAGAGCAGAAGCAAGCGGGAGAGCAAGGGCCGGTTTAGGGCTCAACACCCACAAAAGGGGGGACCCGTCACTGCGCCCCCCAAAACCCGTTGGCCAGCGTGGGCTGACGGGCACAAAGCAAAGTATTTCAAGCGAGAAGAGCCACAGGGTAGAGACCACAGAGACACGACCCGCAGAGCTGACCACCGAGTGATCATTTTTACTTTATTTGCTTATTAATGTTTGCAAAGCTTGTGTAATTCTTTACTTTAAGGAAAAAAAAAAATCAAGCAAACCTTATCATGAGAGTTAAAAGCCCCAGAAACAGGGCCACAGCCTCAACGGGTTGGCAGGGGCAGCACTGCCCGGCCGGGGCTCCATCCAGCTCTGCCGGGCACTGGGGAACCCCAGGAGCTGATTTTCCTGGTGCAGGGGAATCCCAGGACTCAATTTGCCCACCTTTCACCCCTACTCCAGATTTCACTCCAATTTACACCATCTTTTCCAGCCTGGTGGCAGCAGCCACCCACGCACCAGGCTCCACCATCCCTCGCTGCCATCGATCCGGTGTTGTCCCCCGCCTCCAGGCATCGCACCCCCAAGAGCTACAAACACTTTTCCACCACCTTTCCGCTTCCCAGAGCTGCTGCCGGGCTCAGCCATGCACCTTTCCTCTGCCCGGCCTGTGCTTCCCACCCCTCGAACCACGGTGGCGGTGACTGACCTGCCGACCAACGCTGAAACAGGAGCACGTGAGTGCCACACCACTGACACAGGTCACCAGCTGGTATTTGCGCACACACCTGCAGGGCGGCCACGCTGGAGGGGTGGCAAAATAAACAAGGTTTAAGGCAGCGGGCACACCATCCACCCCGAGGCTGTGCGCGCAGGCAAACAGGTCGATGGGGTGATGGAGCATTGTCCTGCACAAACAAGAAACTGCAAGATGCACCAAAAACCCCGCAACCGCCCGGGCCACAGCAGCCGGGGAAACCAGGCCAGAAGAAAAAAAAAAAGCCAAAATATTCCTCCTGCAGCGTCATGAACTATGGGAAAAGTACCCAGCAAAGAGCACTGGTGGTGTAGCAGGGTAGTCCAAGGAAAAACAGCAAAACAAGTTGTAACTACTTTTTTTTTTCTTTTTTCTTAGAGTTGAGGGGCCATCTAGATATCATCTAATATTTAAAAATTTAATTGTAATGGCAAATCAAATAAACTAAAATAACAAACCAACCCAACTGAGGAGCATGTAAGCTCCACGCTCTTGCAAAGCCTTGAGAAAAAGTTCCTGCAGTTAATTTGTATAGACAAAAGACTCTTGAATCAAGCTGCAGAATTCAGCTTTCCCATACAAAAAAAGATCGGATCTTAAAAGCTTAACTAAAAGTTTGTGACTAGAGCCCCAAGTCACGCCCCAGGGAAGCTGCAGGGATCACCCTGTAAGGCTGCCTGGCTTGGGAGTTCAAAGCTGCATTTTTGAGAAATCCACCTTTCCCCCACTGATGCTCTGCCACAGGTAAGAGCCACTTGAAAACACACTGTCTTTAAATTCACGAGGTGAACAGTAAAAGGGCCGACGGGGTGGCAGGAGGAGGAAGGAGGGATGGCATAGGCACACACACGGACACTGCGTAAAGGCTTGCGAAGACGAACCTGTCACATGCACAAAGGGGCAGTGGCACCGCTGCTGTTTCACAGTGGATCCATCCCCATGCTGAGGTTTGCTCCGAGAGGGACACCACGCCACAAACCGACTGTCCAGGGTTTGCTAAACTCCGCTCAGCCTTTCAGCGGGCACCTAGCTGGGTGGAGATGACACTCGGCATCACCCAGGGCACCCCAGGACTGGCTGGGCAATGTCCTGCAGCATCGCCCTACATCTGGGACACAAACTGCAAGCACAGCCCGCATCAGAACTAGAAACAAATGAATAAGTAAATAGTTACCCGCCTTTTTCTAGCCCAAAATTCTTCTGCCTCCCACGCTGTTCCCCGGACAGGCTGGTGCAAGCCCAGCCATTGGGAGGGTGTCGGCACCAAAGCTGCCCCAGGGCAGCACCCAGCCACCGCCACAGGGGCTGGGAAGGCAGCTAAAGCAAAAGCTTGTCGAGACATTTTCTAACGGCGAAGAGGAGGCGGCGAACACCTCTCCAGACACCGGAGCAACAGCGGCACACAAGGTGGCAGTGCCCACGCTGCTTTTGTTCAACCTCCAGCAGAGACCTTCAGGCATCACCCACTACACACCTGAGCTCACCGATGGCTTTTCGGTTTTGTTTTACTGCCAGAGGAAAGCGTCCTTCCCAAATACGCTACACTGTTTCCCCACGCTCAAAAATGAATGAGGCTGGTTGAAATCAAGCAGGGAATGAGAACGGGACTAACTCATGTGGGAATAACAGCAAGGCTGGCATTGGGATTATTTTCTTCTGCAAGCAGGAGAAACCACTAAACAATCACTGAGGTTTTGTTTTACAGATCCCCCGTCAAAGAAAAAATAAATGGAGAAGGGCAGATGCGTTTACTAGATAAAAGACTCATCGTTAGAAATGAACATATAAAATTTAATAGCTTGGTTTAAAATACATTTTTCAATTAAAAAACAGCAGGCAAAAACAAAAAAATCAGTTTCATAAAACATACGTGACATTGCTGCTACTGTTGTAAGACCCGTGTCCCAGAATATCTTATAGTGGAAAACAATCGTCAGATTTAGTTCACATACTTCATTAAGCAGTAAAAAGAAATAACATTCATGTCAATCCTACCTCTATAGAGACTCTAAATCTACTTCCCTGACCCTAGACTGAGTTTCTGTAATAAAACTTCCATTTTCAATACAAATGTGTAAATATATATGTATTCTATATATCAGGTTTAGAAAAAAAATTCCCTTGCCATAGTAACATTATTCCCCATGACTGGTGAAGGGAAGCCCAAGCGGCGGGTTGGTCGGCTGGGTACGAGTCCTGTGGCTGCTCTGCTCTGCAGGCGGTGGATTCCTCTACGGGGTGGCACATGTTGGCCAAGTCTCTTCAGCACCGTGCTCCATGCCGGCCTCTCTCCTTTGGCTTCAAGCCCACGGGCTCCGTCCACGTGCCCACAGTCACAGATGCATCCACATGGAATTTGCTCGACTCCAGCCACAGAGCGAAGACGGGACCATGCGGTGCCCAGAGTGCTGGCAAGCCCCTGTGGGGCCCATCAATGGAGAAGGAGGAGGAGGAAGGAGGGGGGAATGGAGCAGTCTATGAACCAGCTCAGGATTGGTCCAACACAAATCTCAAAATACTATATTTCATGTAAATCATTAAAAAAATATGGTGGGGAGGGACTTCAAGTGGCCACCTAGTCTCAGCACCAAAGGAGAATCAAATATACCTGTGACAGTCCAGAGCTATGTCCACCCAGCCTGGCTATAAAGACCTTCAACACCAAACTCCACTGCCTCCCTGGGCAACCTGCTCTTCTCGCTGGGGAAAACCGCCTCGACACCTAACCTGAATTTCTGCAACTTACACACACTGCTTCTCACTGCACTTGTGACTGACCAGGAGAACACTTTCACTTGTTGGGAGGCTGCTCCCCTCAACCTTCTCTTCTGAAGACGGCCCTTCACCAGGCAACTCATCCAATCCTTCCTCCTCACAAGCCACGAGCTCTGCCTGGAGGACCGGGCAGTCTGTTCTCTCCAGGACATGGAATAGGACCAGGCTCTGCTGGAAAGGCTGGACTCAGCACAGGGCACAGCGCTCCAGTGAAGGCCTCAGTGATGCCAAGTAGAGCAAAAGGCGGGTCTCATTTCTTGCAGGTCATGCTCCTGTTTATCAACTCAACATGGCATTTACCTCCCTCTTCCAAACAGCAACATGACACAGCTGAACAACATTTGGTTAGGATCTGTTAACCATTAAGTAGAATCGTTAGCCATTAAGCAGAATCATACCCTACTTTTGCAGACTATTTCTCCAGCCTATCCAGATTGACCTTCATGTCCTAGGTGATGCACCTGCAGCTCTTTCCAGCTTTGTGCTGTCTGAAAATGTTATAAATGTCTCTTTCATTATCCAGATCCTTAACAAAAGCACCAGGTGACACTGGACCTGGTACTCACACTCATCTGCTCACCCTGTAACACAGGTTTTGCCTTAGAGTCAGGTGCTGCTGTTTAAATGTTCCTTGCTACTAACTAAAGGGTGCCTTTCCTTCATAAGCACATGCACATGATGAGTAAATACTGTACAATCTACTGCAGAGCAGTATTTTTTGGAGGTGTCTGGCACTCCCAGCTGGGGCTAGGCTCAGGACACCTGCTACCAGCTGCCCCTGTTTGGTCTCTCCACCTCAGCAATGGGTCAGTGCCCAGCGATGGACACACACCAGGAATGCTTAACCTGACTGCAGCCCTTAGTCCACGCTAACGCTCGGCCTGCTGAGCCAGGATGCTGCCTTCCTCTCTCAAAAGCCTTGCCTGTGCACTTCCAGCTGTCAACATGCTAGGACCTTGCAAGCTATCTCTGACCCAGGAGCCCATCCAGCCTGAGCTGCTGTAGTGGGCAGCATTCAGCTGAGCCTTAAGTACACCGCTACAAAAAAAAAAAAACAAAAAACAACAAAACACCAAACAAAAAAACCTACCCTCCAGGAGACCGTCTTCCTGACCCCCAGAAGTGAGAATTCAAGGAAACTGCATCTGCTCAGCTCCTCTTGGAACCCAGCCCTCAGACTTGGCCCAAATTACCTCCCAGGGCAGCAGTGCGCAGCCTTTTTTGGGGCTCAAACTGGCAGTTTATCAGAGAAGCCAGGACTGCCGTCACCTTGCTGTGCAGGAGGGCTTAGGAGAGAGCCGGAACCTTTTTCCTTCCATATAGGAAGATCCATGTTAAACAAGCAGGTCTCTTGTGCCTTCTATGAACGTACAAACGTGTGCTCACCTTTGGTGCGTGTTAAGGGTTTGTCCGTTTTTAAATAGTTACGTTAAATATCTGTTTTCTCTGTATATGGCATCCTTTTAGATGGGCTTCATTGCATATATTCACGGTATATACAGAACACCGTATTTTATATATATTATATATCACTTGTATGTACACATTTACAAACCTTCAAAAATATATTGCACTTATATACAATATAGCTTCATCTGATGAGAGTTCACACAGTTACTAAGGCGAGTTCTTCATAAGCAAGGCAGTTTTACATTCCCCCCAAATGACACAAGTGATTTCAGTAGTCTGCCCCTGTTCAAGAGTAAACATTATAAAGACTTTTCTCCAACCTGCACGCAATTCCTACTAGTATCAATTAGTAGTTTTGCAGCTCTACCTAGCAGAAAACAGTCCAATAAAATGGTATTAGCTGACAATGGGCTCAAACATGGATACTGAACAGATAAATAAGATATCACCACTCTAAAAGGCCACCTTTCCAGGGGGTTTCCCCTCCCGTATTTACTAATGTTTTATACATGCTCTCTATTTAATCACTGATCTTTGCTCGCTCATTTCAAGTGCAAATAAGGTCATGAGCATTGCAACGTTCTTTGGAAAGAACAGAAACACAAATGTATTAAGCTAAAACACTGCTCTGCTCCCCAGAACAAGTCAACACCTGGCTTTCTTCTGGAGAAGGTGATTAGTGTTTTGCCCAACATCCTAAGTTATGGGAAAACGTTCACTTGAGACCTTTGTTTAAAATCCACAGAGGATCCATGATTTTAGATCTCAGTGAGAGTGAGCTTGTAAGATCCTCCAACTTCTTCAATCTGCAACTGGAAGGTATCTTCATTAGAATAGTGTTTCACAATGTTATCGTCCATGTTGACCAGAATTCTGGAAAAATAAAATAAGTCAGGGAAATGTTACCTTTCTAAATGCCAAAGATAGCAAAGGTGCCCTCAAATCTCAGAAAGCCTGGACTGTCCAGCGGTAATGCAAGATCCCTGCTCACCTATCTCTGACGCATGGCTTCCTATTGCAAATCTAGCTGGTTTTACACAATCCTGCCATCAAGGCTTGCAGCCGCGCTTCTAGGATCTGAATGAAAGGGTTAACTCGGGCTCCCGGGCCAGGGAGGGAGAGAGATCTCAGAACTGGTGGAAATCCTTCTGAAGCTGCAAACACTTGGGCAACCTTGGGGCTCTGAACTGGTTTGTTTGACAGCTATAAACAACCAGCACAAAACCCTACAGAGCTTGCGGGGAAGAAGCAGCCAATGCCTGGCCACTCATTTCATTTGCTACAACAGTAAATACTTGTGTGTTTGTGGGTGCACACATGCACATGAATGCACACACACGCACACACACACACAAAGCTGTCCTTAGCAGTGGTTTAACTACCACCAATTCAAACCTTCTGCAGTTATTCCAGTGTGTTAATTCTGCCATGAAAACACAAGCCTCTAAACTACATTCCAAAGGTGATTAAAGGATGTATTTTTCCAGCCAGAGGGGCTTTGGGGAAGGGGCTAAGACACCAAAGTGACTTTAGAGGAAAAAAACCAGGAAAATTAGTGAAGTCAGACTACATATTTCTATAGTACCCTTCCTGTCTTCTGTCTATGAATGACATTGCAATAGGATTAGTACATGGCATCCACACCCACCCACCCACAAATGGCATTTGCGTTGCGCAGTGCATGGAGGAATTACAAAGCAGATTTGCCTACAAGCTTGAAAACAGGAGTTCATGTTCTCAGGCAGTTGCATACTCACCCTTTTTTACATTTTTTGAAGATTTTTCCTATTTTATCAAAAGGAACATCATACTTGTCAGATATCTAGAACAAAAGAAGAAAAAAGCATTTGTGAAGCAAGGAGACTGCTGGCACTGCCCTCCATTTACTATTTTACAGAAAGGAACAACAAAAGGTCTGCAAATCAAAACATCCGCTCTGCCCCATAAAGGCAATACTAAATCCTGAACTACAGCACAAGACTACTGATGAGAACCCCTCCTCTGCAGTCTGCCAACTTCTGTGCAAAAAATTTAATCGTGTTCTAAACTTGGCCACTGACTTCTCACAAAGCACCCTCCTGCTCCCACAACGAAAAGTCCATGCAGAAAAAAAATCCACCCCTCACCCTGGTTCTCATCCTCTCTTGGCTCTCTGTTCGCTTAACGTACAGAAAACCATTTTTAAATTCAGTGTCTGACAGATCAGGTGAAAGCTAGTCATCACAGAGCTGGCACAAGAAAAAAAAAACAGCAAGAGAGCGAAGACCTCTGCTGCTAAGGACAGGAGCTGATCAGAAATGTCCCCCTTACCCAGGAGGGTGACCTCAGCATGAAACCACAGCCACTAACCACGGCAGTTCATCGTGTGAGCCTCCAGAAAGCCATAAGGTCAGCAACCGAAGCCTGGTTTGGTTTGGCAAATTGCTCTTATCACACTGACAGCAAGTAATAAACTAATATGCCATTTCAGGATGCAAAGGCACAGGGGGTTTCCTCTAAGATACAGTTGTGAGCTCTTGGTTCCTTGCTTTAAGAAGTGAAACAACAAAGGCACAACTTCACTTCAGGATCAGAAGGTAGGAGAGGACTTCATAGCCTTCACTTCCCCCACAATTAGCCCCCATCTCCAGCCTGCCTGTACTGGCAAAGCCCCACAGCCAGGAAGAGAGAACTTCAGGTTACAGAACCATCTCTGGGTCCCGAAGCTAACAGCAGGAGCTGGCTGTACAGCCCCAAAGCCTCTGTACTCTGAGCATCGAGAAGGCATTAGTCACAAAGAGGCAGCCAAAAACGTCAGTTCTGAGCTTGTGCCAAACATTACACCATTCCTCGGAGTTAAGCTCTGTACTTCCTTTGCAGCACTGCAGCAAGGGTAGTAGAAAGCTATTTTGGAAAGTCAAGCACCAGAGAGCAATTTCACGCCCGTGTGCACAGATATATAAAAGTCTTCAAGCACGCTCAGAAGCCGGGGCATGGACCTCTCTTCATAAGCAAGTTATGAAAGGGGAGGGGAGGCCCCCAAACAAGGCTTTGAAATACTGAAATAAACCCAAACCACTGAACACATTTTGGAATTCACTCCGTCTTCTAATTAAAACACCTTCTCTGACATGAGAGACACTGACAGTGTGAGTCTGTTGACTGTTTTTTGATGCAGCTCAGAAAAGACCCACACAGCTGCTTCTGCAGCTTGGCCAAAGCAGAACCTGCATTAGAGGGGAGCCTAGAAGGTGCTCTCTCCAGCTGTGCCTGTTATTTTGGAACTATCTCAGGTCTCCAGTCATTAAGCTTGACACATCTGGATTTTCAGGAACCTTGAGAAACACCTTCTTACACCCAGACCCCACAAACATGGGGTAAGACACTCAAAAGGGAAGCTTCCTGAAGTCCTTTAATAATGAATTAAAGTATTGTTTACATTCTTTTCCATGTTATTGAAAGGAAATCTGCATTATGCTTCTTATCCAGAAGAGCAGGAATATGTGGACATGAACTGCAATTGAGAGTCTAGCTCCTGATTGTCCAGTGTATAAGGACTGGATAGCAAGGGACTACACTCGATTTTTCCTCAAACTTGTGGCAAGGACTATCAAACAGCTGTATTACTTACCGCTTCCATTAGACCTTTCAGAGACGGTGTCTTTAACATTAGTGCGTCAAAGACCTCTTCTGACTCTTTTCGGACATACAGCAACACTGAAAAGCAAATCAGAGAGAGGAATTTACTACATAATTACTCCTCAAAAACAATCTGTACATGATAATGGCTAGGTACTGAATAATATACACTGAGGATCTCATGAAGAGATATATACACACATATATTCAATATACATTGAAGATTGCACCAAAGTCATGCATAGCTAGGTTATCTCAAAACATACTTTTTGCACACAGAAATACTGTGTACTCAAACACCTTTATTGTCAAAATACTTTTAATTTTTTCACTATTTGCTATTTTCTCTATTATTTGAAAGAAAAACGTTACATTTGAGACTCAGAAAGGTGGAACGCAAAAAACACAGCTTCGAGACTCTTGGGTATCTGTATTTCACAGGTCATCTGCCACAAGACTTTGCACAATAGAATGATTTGACACATGCTACCACAGCAGGTGAAGCCATCCTGGCCACCTCCTCATTTTTAAATAATTTATTTGTACAGTCCTCTGCTCCTCCTACGCTGTCTCATTTCTCTTCCTACCCCTTGCCATGTTTCAGTAATGCTTATACCACCCCAGCTGACACACAACACAGACTTAGTCTCCTACTAGGAGGGCAATGAAAGAATAAGAAACCCAATGAGGTAAGCATCCCTAGCATTCTCAAGCTAGCAGAGAGTCCTTGTGTATAACATCAGCCTCATCAAAACTGCATTAAGGCTGAGGAATAAGCCATGAGAGCAAGAAAGCCTGGACTTCAACGGCTTTGCTGTCTTTAATCCATCTTCTAATGACTAGGTATTGCAGGCTGTTTACAAGGGTTCATCAGCCACAGCTTTGACACACCTGCAACAGAACAATTACTGACATATCTAATTGAACAAGGTGAACTTGGGACAGCACAGCACCTTGATGGATTTCCTCTGGTAAAGGCAGTCTTAAAAAAAGGACTGTAGATTTAAAAAATGAAGACAGCACGCACACCCTCAGTTACAGCACAGGTCGGATGATACACCAGTCAAAGGAGGGAGAATCCCATGGGTCTTGTTTTATGGCACACGGCAAAAACAAAACCCAAGAAGTCTAATTTTCTTTTATAAAATCCATCCTTCCTTACTAGTTTATCCAGACTACAGAAGTGCAGCCCCATTAAGGTCAGACTTGCCAGACTTAACCTTCGCCGAATCACAGGTTTAATCCTTCTCTTTTAATCCTTTAAGCTTTGTCATGGTCCTTCTACACATGACCGTCATTAGGCAGGTAATCCAGTACATCATCTCCAAAGGGATCTCTCATCTCTTTCCACAACATCACAGCAACATCCAATCCCACATCAAATTGCAAACATGGACGACAAGTTAAAAATAAGCAGAATATTCTTTCAGTTTGGCTCTCAGCAGTGAACAGCCCATTTTCCAGCACCATGAAAGATGCAACAGTTTTATACCCAGAACCAGTTCTTGACATTCATTGCTTAAAGTCCTGGAGAAGAATTCCGAACTATTTTGTAGGGGATTACGTGATGAATTCTCCCCCCCAATCCACGAAGGAGATTGGTAAACTGCTCACCTCCTCTGAGTCTCTTTCCTTACAGGTTCAGACCCAATTAGCTTCTGAGTCGGCAGAAAACCCCAGAAATTCTGACATTGTGAAATATTTGCAGAGCTGACCTACATCGTAATATACCAACTCTTTCTATTACTACTCAAAGCCAGAAAGATCAAGCTAAAGTATACTCCAAAATAAATTAAATTAAAACAACACTTTAACCTCAGACACATCTCTCTATCGTGATGGACAAATAATCTAATAATTCAGTCTCGGAAAGAAGAAAATACCTCTTTTTGGTTCTTCTATTCTGGCCATTTTATTCGGAGTAGCAATAAAGTCCTCTTCCCCGATATAGGCTCCTCTCTTTAGGTTGGAGCTGTCAATGACAGGGCAAAAAGTTAGCAGCGGTACAATTACAGGGACTTACCCCTCTGTCTGAGGGCCAGACTTCAGTAGGCTGAAGTAGAGCCGCTCTTACCTTTCACCCTCCAGTTCTTCTGAAGCAACAGGAAGGACCTTTTAAAACAAAAGGGAGATTTTCTTGACATATGCAGAAAAACACACACTGAATTAGCTAGCTAGTGAGAACCTTATGTGGTACTCAGTCTTCAGAAAATACTACAAAGAGCTCTGAATGCTACAAAGTAAAGTTGCATAAGGACAGGCCCATTAGCTGGCTAACACGGTCTTGTCAGCAACGCTCTCAGTGCTATCTGTTAATAGCCACTTAGCAGTAGCTTTGTTTGCGTTAAAGAGTCACTGGCATGGGGACAATTCTGNCACCCACCCCAGTTGTAAGCACATACTGATGTACTGACAGGACACAGGGGAAACCAAGGCTGTCAAGTAGGGAACCAGCCATGACTACACTACTGGAAGTAAGATGCTTCAGTCCAAGCAACAAACATTGGCCTTCATTTTAATACACAAATAATACTTGCACTTCTGTCCAGAATTAGAATTAGTTTCCTCTTGCTATCTTTCAACCCTGTATCAAACAACACTTTGGCTCAATCTTCCAAAAGCCAGTAAGCATCTTCTTTACCTCTTTTCATAAAGAGAAATTAAAGGATCTCAAATGAGAGAGGCGGGAACATACAAGAGCTAACTAGCTTTCTATCTGGACTGGCACAGAGTCTTCTGACAGAGCTCAGCACTAGAGCCTTCATAGGAAAACACACGGAAAAGTCAGTCTTACACATACAAGTTTATTCTCCATCCCTGTTAGGAGTTCAGGCAATGCTCTTAAAAAGTAACGTTTAAATTCTGTTAGAGCATGCCAGGACTCCCAGCACAGGGAAATTCAAGATTTTGAAACTTGGTTGCACTCTGATCTTTTCCCTTCCAGTTTCCTGTCAGCTGGGACTTTCCAGGAATGCCAAGGCAGGGCACTCTGGCAGCAGATCACAGGGCTGACACACTTGCCAGTTCCATAGAACGGCTTTTCACCCTGCAGCAGCAGGCTGGAGGAGCCCAACGTCTACAGCAACGCACCAGGAACCCAATGGATTTTACAAGAGAAAACCAGCCTCCAGTTCATTCAATGAACTCTCGACTGGACGTGCTTTGGAAACATTATTTCAGGTTAATGGAAACGGGAGTTCATAGGCAAATAATTTATTCATAAAACATCCCCAGTTAACTCCAGCCAACGTGACTAGCAGCAATGTCTCTTACTCACATGAGACTCAGCCTGTATTTGTTTACAGCACCGGTGCAGATATTCTGGCATTTCATATGTATTTACATACACACAGCATCCTAAGCTTTTTGCAAATACATCCCATAGCCCTCCTCATCCCCACACCCACGAGCTTTACTTACGTGAGCCCCACGCTGAAGATTTGCAAAGTGAACATCAGGAATAAAAAGGACTGGCTGAGTGTCTAGGTCCATGAAGGGCTTGAAGACGGTGATGTCCGTACGTTTGTGTGAGGGAAGCATTGGCACTTTGACATCAGAAACTGCAGATTGGAACAGATTGGAACAGATGATAGTGAAGACACTGATGGGGCTGTGGCAAGAGGCACATATGCTGTTGAACAAGGGCACTCTGCAGTCAGGGTCAAAGGGAGAAGCTCCTGTGGTGAAGGAGTCTGAAGTGGGGTTTGTCTATGTCTCAGATGAGGGCCCGGACCCCAAGGAAACAGCTTTTTTTCCACAAAGGAGTAGGTGCTTGCTCCATCTCTCCAAGAGAGCTGCTTGACTTTGTTCAGATATTAAACTGGCCTGGAGAATGGTCTGGCCACTCACCCCAACAGAGAAACACAGGTCTTCCATGTACCAAGCAAACCATCCAAACAGAGGGCAAAACCTAGTTCGAGACTCTCTTTTCCCTATCCGTTCCCTCAAAAGGTTGCTGGATTTCCCATACCATAAAGGCAGAAAGACAACAAAGAGACAACCTACATGGTTCCAGTTGGGAGCCTCTCAAAGACAGCACCACAGAAGCACTATCACACTTCAGAGGTGGTACAAATACTGTTTTTCTTGCAAGATGTGACATTTGGAGTTACATTTCTGTTCTGCACTTTCAAATTTTACGTTTTTGTTCATCTCATTGTTTATCCTGGTCACCTCAAGCTGCCAGACCCCAGTTCATCCCCCTCCAGGACCAGCACCGTCTCCTACAGAGCACTTCGGTTCTCACGATGCACCAGCTGACGTGACACAAGCCACTAAGCGCACAGACTTCACCCACAGAGACCCATCTGGGAGAGAGCAAGGCAGGAGGTGCCTTAAAATGCACTTCAGACACATTCGTGTCAAACTGACCGCAGCTGAAGATTTCCATTCATTTTAACAAGTGCAAACATTTCATTTTTGGGTAAAACCAACTGCAAGTAAAACACTTCACTTCTCATATCCCCAGTGGAAAATATACTATTTTTTCCCCTTGCAAAACTGATTTTTTTTTTTAAAGATTGCTCAATCCCTTTAGAAAATAACTTTGTCCAGAAGTCACAAACTATCTCTGCTGTTGATGAGTCCATGCACACATGGCATTTGTGATCCTGCAGGTGGGTATAATAGCTTATGGCTTAAAGCAATCAAAAACTTCCCACACAAGAGCAAAACAGCAATTGATTGTACTTTCCAGGAAAACAGAGGTCACACCAGGCTAAGCCCAAGCCTAGGAAGTTCACACTGGAAAGTGGCTTTTGTAACATCGTAAGATCCTGGAAATCTGTATTAAACTGTTTGCACTTTCCAGTCATTACTCAAAGGGCTGCATGCAGTAATCTTCTGGGAGCCGTTGGGGCTACTACCTTTGTGAAATGCTAACAGTGTGCTATAAACCTACCTTTCACACCACATACTTTGGGAAAAAGCCCAAAAACCCAGCCCTTTCTGCAACTGTCCTTGAGCAAATAGGTTCCCTCACAGCATAATCTTCTTCTGAAGCTGCTCCAGCAGCCTGTACCTGCTGCGTCAGGAAAATCCTGCCCAGCAAGCCATGAGGTGCATGCTTGTTGAACCAGTTGGACTGTTAAAAGCACGGCTCTGACAAGTACACTGAGCAGAGCCAGGGAGAGCACGCACCTGCCCCGTGCAAAGGAAGAACAGGGAGATACATTTTCCTCTAAGCAGGTTAATAACTAGTCATCCAAACACAGGATCTGTTGCAGTCATTTGCAGCTGTTAAAGGAAAGATGCTCAGCCGGAAGAAGCTCCACAGTCTTTATGTACTATGAGTGCTGAGGCCTTCACATCTTCTATTGAAATTATTTACTAAGGACCACTTTGCTCTAGAAGAGTAAGCGTAAAGCTGGGAGGCGGGAGGCTCAGTCCCAAGGCTGCCACCACCTTGCTGCACAGTTACGAACACGTTTTTAACATAAGTTAAAGCCTAAGTTTAGGATCAACCTGGAAACACTTTGGAACAGCTCCAGTACTTGCTGCCACACATTGCCGCAGGGGCTCCAGCAGTGCCTAAAAATCACACACTCACCCTTGTCATTTCAACTGCTAAAGAACACAGACGACTGAAAACGTAACAGGATCCTGCCTTGGACAGGAAGAACTAGGTAGAAGTGAAATCCTAACTGACTCAGTATGTTGCAAAACACAATTAATGGTTCCATAAGCAACTCCTTAAAACAAACACTATTCCATAGGGGATAAAAATTGATTTAGAGTTCTACTGCACAAGTTATTTGTAACCAAAATCAGATCTAATATTTAAAATACGGATGGAATAATTTCTACTTACAGGCATTCAACTGAGAGCTGGGGTCAGTGCACTTGCCTTTTCTTTTGCTTTGCTTTCGCTCTTCATCCCTGATTTTCCTCTCTGCTCCCTGCCAGACAAGAGATTAAGGGAAAGGGGAGGGGGGAGAGAGAGAGGGTCGTTTTAGTTTTTTGGGTTTTTCTAGATGCAGAGGCAGAAACACCGATTCTTCCAGAGCTGTGTTTGTGGAGGTCAGCTCCACAGTACCCAAACTGCAGGTTTGCCAGAGCGTGCCAACTTGGAGGTCTGCCCAGTATTTACTTTCAAGTCCTGCCACCTAATGAAATCCAATAACCATATCCAAGATGCAAACACTTGGTTTTCTTTCAAGTCAGATGGGGATATGATGACAAAAGACACCCACAGCTCTAACAACTGTATGAAACATGAGATAAAATAAACTTGAAGTGTTTAAAACAATAAAATCTTGCAAGTTTCCTCAGTTTAAAAGTTCACTACATCATCATTAAATCCCAAGGTATTAAAAAAAAAAATAGAATAACCAAGCCACACTTGGATCACCAAGTGCAAGATACCTTCCTGCACATTGCACATGGAACCAGCAGCAGTTACACCAGCCTTCACTGATCTCAAGTTGAAGACAGGCATAATTGTAAGGCAGACATTACTACTTCTCTTTTTGTTGGGGCCAGGCTATGGGGGAATCCACAAATACCTAACCAGGTTCTTGCCACAGTTCCCAGCCCTCCAAACCAAGCAGCAGTAGGGAGACAACTATGTTTTCTGCAAGGTGCGGGCAGCTATGACAGAGAGAGAGAGAGAGAAGGAAGGAAGAAGGTTTGTATCGGAATCATGTTCATTCCTCTAGCTCTGCCCAGACCTCCCAGCGTGACTGTGGGTTAAAGCAGGGATGTCACATTGCCAGTTGCATAAGGTGATAAGCCCACAATAGATCCCCAACACTCAATCCTGATGCTACCACCAGATCGCTGCCCAAACTGGTATACACAAGTTCTACCTGTCTCCCAACACCCTCCTGCAAAGCCAGGCAAGAGGTAAGTTCTGGCCACAGGAAGCCATTATTTCTCATTCCCACTCCTGCGAAGCTGCCAAAACACACCCACATCCTTGGACAGTGCTGGAGGAAGACTAGATTAGTTAGGGTGAACAAGATGACAAAAACCACTTGGCGATGGGGTGAGAAATGGTGCCTAAGGCAACAGCCCTGATAACCTCCCAGTAAATCAATACCCTATAGGTGACAGGACGCCTACACCTGCTCGGTAGCAGTGGGCACGTTTGCACTAGCAATAAAAAGGAAAATTAGCCTAAATATTTGATGTGCATTAACATATATCACCTTTTCTTCCACCTAACAGCAAGGACACAAGCAGTTTCAGGCAGCTGCTGTGAAAAAGAGAAAAAAATACTAATGAAGACACAGACACTGCCAGCTTCATTTTGGCCTCGTAAAGCCAATACAGCCCACTACAGTGAAGACATCCCACCTAAACCTCAGCACAGCTGGACCCGCACCTCTCTGCAACTTCCCTTACCAGAATAGTCACAACACCTCAGCTTGACAGCAGAAAGATCAGATTTGGTTCCAGCCCTGCCTTTTGCCTTTCACATGAAAATAATAAAGTTCTGCTACTCAAACACCGTGCAACAGAACAGGACCTGCTTCCTTGTGAAGAATGTGCTAATCCATCAAGAGCACACAGTTTGAGAAAAACTCTGCCCTCCCATACCTACAGCCAGAGTTCTGCTTGAAAGTCAACTTGTTCCAGGCTACAGGGGCCCAGGTAAACACATGTCAAATTCCACATAAAAAGAGAAAGTTGTGTCTTGATAACAGGTTTTTCTGCCTTGCCAGTGGAGCTCAGCAACAGCCACGCTCAGATACTTTTGAAGAAAAAACACTGTCAATCCTGTGTTCTGCTATTATGGAATAAATAAGCTTGTAAGAAAGAGGTTTCCCCATCTTTATCACCTAGAGAACAGCCTACAGTCTGAAAAGCAAGATTTCACACTCTTGCTTGTGTGCTAAAGGCTGCAGGGTTGTCCTGGTTTTTTTTTTTGTTGTTCTTTCCCTCAAAGTCTCCAGCTGTGTAAGGGACTCTTGGGCTGAGAAAGGAAAGTGGCATTTTTGGGGAGAGTTGCCATCCCTTCACCCTGCAGAGAAATGCGATCTATTTGATAAAGCAACAGAGATGCAGGGAGAGGATGCGACATCAAGTCATGGCACATTGGGATCTGGAGCCTTCATGGCATCACAGGATCCCCCGCTTACCACACGTCGGCCGTCAGTCAGACGTGCTCCAAAGCCGGAGGGCTGCTCCCCGGCCCCTCTCTGCACACCCTCTCACACTGGGTGCAGCTCTGGCACACAGCCCACAAACCATTCAAGCTCCTCCTCTGCCCTGCAGCCCTAGCAGCCAAGCCACCAGGGGATACTAGTGGACAAAAAATTGGACATGAGCCAGCAGTGTGCGCTTGCAGCCCAGAAAGCCAATTGTGTCCTGGGTTACATCAAAAGAAGTGTGGCCAGCAAGTTGAGGGAGGCGATTCTCCCCCTCTACTCCATTGTAGTGAGACCCCACCTGGAGTACTGTCTCCAGCTCTGGAGCCCTCAGCACAGGAAAGACATGGACCTGTTGGAGCAGGTCCAGAGGAGGGCCACAAAAACAGTCAGTGGGCTGGAACACCTCTCCCTGTGAAGAAAGGCTGAGAGAGTTGGGGCTGTTCAGCCTGGAGAAGAGAAGGCTTGGCGGAGACCTTATTGCAGCCTTTCCATATACAAAGGGGGCTTATTAGAAAGATGAAGAGTAGCATTTTACCAAGGCCTGTAATGACAGGATGAGGGGCAACAGTTTTAAAATGAAACAGTGTAGGTTTGGACTGGATGCAAGGAAGGAATTTTTTTTACAACGAGGGTGGTGAGACACCGGAACAGCTTCCCCAGAGAGGCTGTGGCTGCCCCATCCCTGGAAATGTTCACAGCCAGGTTGGATGGGGCTTTGAGCAGCCTGCTTAGCAGATGTCCCTGCCCACAGCAGGGGCACTGCAGTAGGTGACCTTTAAAGGTCCCTTCCCACCTGTATTCTGTGATTATGTAAAAGAAGGAACAGTCTCCATGTTGCTGCCCATCCACATGAATGCTGCCTTGCACCATCTCTCTCCTTCCAACAGCATCTCGCTTATTCCTACCATCCTATAAAAACCTTCCCACAGCACTGCCTATCACAACAAGAGTAACAGCAGGTCCCAGAGGGCAACACTAGCTATAGCCTGTTAAATCCTGCATTTAATCTTCCCTGTCTGGATGCCTAGCTGAGGCACAACTTACAGCACAGAAGGTTGTCTTCCACTGGGACAGGTCACCCCCACGCAGCCCAAATATTGCTGGGCCAAGCCTGAACGAAGCTTGTGCTGTAACATGCCACAGGATGTCACCATTACGCGCACAGAGCTTTACTCAGGTCTTGAAACCACATAGCTCTAGAGGAAAACCAAACATCCTGGGCACCTGTGGACGCCCTTTCCACTGAGAGAGGACAAAGGGGAAGACAGAAACACATGAAGAAACTTGGTCTTAAAAACTAGAAACAAGTAATCAGCAGCTTTCCCTTCCACACCAAGCGTGGGAGTCCTCCTCCTTCAGTCCTTTCCTGTGCAAACGTTAACTAAACTGTTTGACTTTCCGTAGGATATCTACCAATTTGTACACACACACATAGAAAAAAGAGACAGCAGAGGACTGCCTGCCATGCCAGTGTCTGCATTCAAAGTCAGTTCAGGCAAGCAATGGAAGCACAGCCTTAACAGACAAAGGAATAGAGGGGACCTATACAGAGCTGTCTCTGTTAGGCAGCCACAGCATCATCATTTTGTGCCTTTTTTTTTTTCCAACAGCCCTCCACGGGATAGACTTGGCCCTCCACAAAGAAAACATGAATAGCAGCACTTCTACAGGTAAGAGTGGCCACATGAGGACAAACACATTAAGGACTCCAATACGTGTGGATACTATAGTAACAATGGTCCTGTAAACATTCAAGACCAGCTGACTGACTACCCAAGATTCAAAGCAAGGCAGAAGATGGGTGGTCTTTCTGAAATGCCAATGCTCTTAACAGGGGCCTGTAGAAGGTGGCCAGCGCTGCGGTCTACAAATCAGTAGATCTGCAGATGTAAGGACATGGGTCTGCTCACAGGAGCACTTGCCTGGGACCTCAAACAAGCGTTTGAGTACACAGTTTGATTCAATGTGGTGATAAACGGTATTCAGCTTGTTGGCCTCCATCCCCAGCTCTCATTACCAGACGCAGCCTGATCTGAAAGGCAGCAAACTTCAACACCATTTCTATAAATGCAAATTACAGAATCATCAGGCACCAGCCTCACACTGTCTGCATGTTCACAGAACGAGCAACACTCAAATTAAATACTGAAAAGTAATCTTTTCTCCTTCCCTCCCTCCCCTTTTAATTCAGGGCCAATTTGCAAAGTATCTGGAGGAATAAAGCAAGAGGAAAAGTCAAAATCCCAAAGGAAAAGAAAAGATACACTGGCATGACTGTACTAATAGCTTTACTGAGATTTATGGTATAGACTCTAATGGTTTCCTTTAAGCTATGTTGTTGTGGTTTAGGCAGGACTGGCCACTAAATGAATGACAGAGTGTCCCTTCCACCCTGGGATCACACATCTACCCTTGTATTAACTGATTTGTCTTATTAGCACTGGCACAAGCCTGTCAGTAATTTTAGTGCAGTATCGGTAATTGACTGGTCATCTTATGAGTAGAAGATTACCCCCCCTCCCCGCACCAAGTCTATATTCACTGGTACTGTAGAGAATACAGGTTGATAACACACAAGAGTCCCAGATAATGGAAGAGTTTTAGATGACACACTTGCTTCAATCTCATTTTAGAGGAGAAAAGGAAAAGAGAAAAAAGAAGGAAAGGAAAAAAAAAGCCTGAAGAAAGCCGAAGAGACCCAAGCCTTTTAGATAGCTCTGGAGAGCATTCGTTAACTCCATGGTAGATTCATCACAAATTCATCAGAAATCATCACAACAGAAGCCTTCTCAGGAGGCACTTGAAGGAAGATGACTAAGTAGCTTTACGCTGGCAGGCAGCTACAGGCAGCTTCTCCCAACCATGCAAGAAAGCAGAGGCCTATTTAAAAGCATACAGATGGACAATAAAACACAGCAGGATGGGTCAATGGGATGCTACAGTAGAGGCAGACTGCAGAGGGCTCCATATATTTTGGGAGGTAAGTATAGCAATGGAGATTAATATTTGCAGCAGTGTCCTGAGGGATGACAACAAGGCAAGACCACACAGTACGTAACCGGTGTAAACCTAGCACAGAAGTCGAGAGTGACAGCCACAAGCCCATCTCAGACCTGCAGCTGCACAGAGAGATATTCGAGATATCACTTGCAAAGAGTCTGTGCTATGAAGATGGAGTCCGGATGCAAAGAATGAGAGGCCCTAATCAATTGGGATGCCAGCAAAATAGGAAGTTGGTGTCGTTCACAGCAATCAAAAGGAAGACTGGGGAAGTCCAGGCAGCATTTATCCCAGCCAAATACCAACATTGCACATTACTTGCTCTGGTCCTTCAGAAGACTGTTCAGGCAGGAACAGGTTACAAAGACTGGGAAACGTCCTTTCTTTACAAACTCAGTGAAGCTTTTACAAGTGCTTTCAGCTCAGGTCCTGCTATGTTTCTTTCACAGCTTCAGGTGAACAGTGGCTTTGGGAAGGGTGTTAATTCTCTGTGTGCTAAATGTGTTAGTCAGAGCAGCCAAATTACAGCACCCATCCAGCTTGTAAATGGGCTCAGTTATACTGATGTATCTCACATCAGCACAATGAAAACAGCAACATCTTCTGTTCACAAGACGTGCACGTTACTGGTTGGGTTTTTGTTGGTTTGTTTTTTAATAACAAATACAGTAAGAACACAAGAAGAAGTTTAGAAGGGCCAACATGACATAGCTTGGGCAAAAAGACAAGCCTTCACTTGCTCCAATCAATTGCAATGATTTCTCCTCCTGATGGCACTCCGCAGGACTTTCCAGTGCCTGGAGTACTGACAGCCAGTCTTCTGACACTGACTGACCTTTCTCCAAAGTCAATGCTCAGGAACACTTAGCACTCCAGCAATTTTAGAGCAGCAAATTTATCTGAGGTCATCATAACATCTATAAGCCAAGCAGAAGGGGTTGAAATTCTTTCCTTGCAAAGGCTGAACGCAGATGGGAATTTTCAATGGGCCAAAATAGCAAGTGCCAGAATTAGGAAAAAAAAAAAAAAGTTGCTAAGCTGTGGAATAGCCTTTCCCAAAGGGTCACTGGCACATTGACCCAACCTTACCTTGTCACAGAAGACTTTAATCTGGCAGTAGGCTCTGTGGACAGGTTTGTTACTCCTGTTATTGTAGCTGTAGGTGTCAATCTGAAGATTCAGAGGCAGGCCTTTAACTCCCTTCTGAGAGGAAAAATCCGTGCTGAGGCAGTTCACAGAAATGAAAACCTGTAGAAGAGGAAAGCAGCACCCATCAGTAGTGACACACAGACTCCTGGCTGGCCACTGAGCAAGGGACTATTTGGGAAGCGCAGAGATCTAAATGCTGGTCCTCGGCACTACAAGTAGGACCTTCTGTCTTCTGAGAGATCAGGTAAAATCCACAACAAGCAGTACTACATTCTTAATCCTTTATATAAGCCATTACAAGGGACAAAGCCACTTTGTCCAGAGTGAATTTCAACAAACTCTCAAACTTTATGAAGACTCCACCCATCTTTTCCAAGATCTCAAACTTTCCACAACAGTAATCCTCCTACACTCAATCCTCACTGCCCAGTGTTCTACCATCTTGGTAAGAATACAACCATGCTTCAAAAGATTTACGTTACTTTGGGCAAGTTAAAACAAAGCTTTTAATGAGTTTTACATAAGCTGCTGTGAGCACAGTTTATGCTTGAAACTACGTGGAGGTTTTTTTGGTTTGGTTTTGGTTTTTTGGTTGAGTAGTTTTTTTTTAATGATATTAAAAGCTTTTAAAAAAATATTAGACAACATGTTATCTTTAAACACAGGAATAATACCGTTATTTCAGTGAAAGAGTTTCTGCACTTTACACTTTAAAAGATGAACATCATTTTGAATACTCCCCAGTAAGACCTACAACACCCTGTTAATGTTCAGATCAAAAGGGAAAGAGTAATATTTTCATTACTCTAATTAAAAAATTGAATTATGGGGAAAACGAATTAAGAGAGATTTTCAACATATCTAATTTCATTTTCATAATTGCCTCAAAAAAAACCAACCAACAAACCAACCCCAACAACAACCCACAACCAGAGAACAAGCCGAATGCTGCTTAACAGAAGGAAGAAATATCCTTGTGTGGATATGAACAGATAGACCAGAGTTACTTTGTATCCAGAATGTGCACTTGCTTTGTGACAAGCCTTTCTCCAGACACAATCCTCATTACTGGTATGTCTCAGAAGAAGCTGTAGTGATTAATTAGCAGGAATTTATGAGCTACCAAGACCTGCAACGGCTCCTCTCCGTGTCAAGAACAGAGGCTAGGAACCCACTGCTTAAAAATAAATTAAAAAATAATAAATTAAAAATAATCAAAGCCCTGCAAGCCTGAGCATCTTGGCAGAGATCTTGCAGGAATACTGTCCCACCACCTGACCGCTCACTTATTGTGCTACTACCATGAAGCACCCGTTTGACAGGCTCCGCAGTGAGTTAGTGCCACCTCCCGGAGCCACCCCGGTGTTGCAGTCTCAAGGTAGGTTTTGAAAAGCTTATGGGTTTGGGTTGGATTTGCGGTTTTGCAAAACGTTTGTCACGGGCTTCTTTGCACAGGTTCTGCAACATCCTTTACTAGTTTTAACAAAAGAGCGGAAATGGAAATGTAATAACTTTCACCAGATTAGGGATATAAACTCTTTTTCTTTTCCATATATAACACAGTAGCATGAAAAGCCCGGGGAGGGGGAGAACAACATAGATAAGCATCATCTCTCGTAATAACTTGTCTGAATGTTCAAGATTCACATGCAACTTCTTGCAGCCCCTGTGAGCACTGGTTATCCCAGAGCGGGGAGACAGCTGCTGGCACACCATCCCTTCCCTTGTGCGCACACACCATCTCACAGAGCTGGCAATGCCCCCGCCAAGTCCCTCTTGTGCAAAGGGACATTGAGACGTGTGAGACAACATCTAACTTGCACCCGCGTGGCATGCCAGCAGAGCCCCATCGCCAGCCACCTGACCTGCGCTGCTTGTGCCGTGGTGGCCCAAGCCAGGATGACAGAAAGGGACATCAGCGCTGAAGGAGCCAGCGCTCAGTGCCTGCTCGCCTTCCAGCCTGTCTCCCAGCATCCCAAACCTGCGCTGTTCCAAGACGACTTCTTTTGAAAGCGTTAAACACATCCCAAATGGCAGCCAGGAAAATTATTTTAAAACAAGCTCTTTTCAATCTTCCCCAGACTAAGCTTTGCTTGCTTTTATCCACCCCGCTTCCCTTTTTGCTGCCTTCAGCTTTACAAGGGCATTTTGCTTGCGGCGCTGGCACACCCCGGGGAAAGCTTCAAGGAGTTTGAAGAGCTGCTTTCACCCACTTTGCAGCTAGGTAATCAGATGGATGCACGGCCTGAATAATTGTCTTCCCTGAGCAGGGGTTTTGGTTTAACAAGAGCCTCAGCTCTGGTGTTTGCATATTTTTACATTTTAAATTTTAATTTTAAATTTATTTACCCATACTGAATATTCACACACAACTCTCACGTCTGTATGAAGGAATGACTGCGTTCTACAAGAAAACATGCCCGAGCAGCCATGCAGCAGGTCCACCACAGCCTCAAAATTTCTGTGAAATCCCTCATTTGAGTTTCACGCCACTTGACACCAGTGGACTCTGTGTGCAGCATCTGCCACCAGTTCCCTAGCAAGCAGTGTCACTTTTTTACTGGATAATTCAGGTCTATGTTTTCAGTGTAAGCCACGCAAAGCCCATGCAGCGTGCTGGCTTGAAGGTAGAAAGAAGCGTTGGTCTCAGCACAACTACACATGCTACAGCAGCAGAGCTGCATGGGTATCCCATGGGAATTTGGGATTGCCTGTCAGATGACAAAGATTATCCTCCTACTTTAGAGTCTCCTCATTTGATTAGCTTTGACTTTAAGCAGCTGACTTCATTTTCATGCCATTTAAGTCTTTGGGACTCCGGGCAGGAGATGGCAACTAAAACCTAATCACCCCTCTGAGGCAACAGAGCGCCAGCCTGTCTTCTCCTGTTCGTACAAAGCCATTTCAGTTCAAAAGGATCATCTACTCCTCCCTACCCACCCTGTAACTCCTATTTTTGAGCAACTTCAGGTTGCCTCAAGTTCCACAAAAACAGAGTTTTAGTGAACAGCTTTTCCAGTTTGGGCTAAAATAGTTTCAAGCCAGGTGCTTTTTTGTTCAGGAAGACTTGACTTGCGTTCGAAACGTAAGGCCAAGTGACTGCGCCAGCTACATCCCCACCCCAAAATTGCCAGAAGAAAGAAAAACGTAACCGCAGAAGTTGCTCTGCGTCTTCAGCCTGCTGAGCAAGATTCCTTTTCATGTGTCCAACCTATTTTTCTAAGGGCAGTTCCGCATTCTCAGCTATATTAAGATTTGTTGTTACTTTTAAAAA
>VWZL01004989.1:936894-958597 GCA_013396915.1 Stercorarius parasiticus | reverse complement strand
AAAAAAAAAAAAAACATTTTCATCTCACCTCCCAAGATTCAACATAAAGACAGCACTTAAAAATAGAGTATTGTCAAGCCCAAGCACTTACAAACATGAGTCAAACCCTCAAAAGTTATGCAGATTTTCTTTAAAACTGAGATTTCTAGAAGGATTAGAAACCTGTTCTCAAGTTATTTTGCTTGCTCGGCAGTTAAGCCTTAAGTCTGTATTTGAATCACATTTCCAGGATTTTCCCTCCAATCAAAGCCTGACTTTATTTTCCCATTCTTTTTTGTTGATTTTTTCAGGCTTTTAAATTATTATTATTATTTTTATTAATGAAAGTTGATATTCTCATCAAGACAAACGGCTTCACAATGGTGAGGTTTAAAGATAAAACACCAAACAGCATGAAACCTGTGAGCTGGTACGAGCTGCTAACCCCCCCCATCTGTTGGCCAACACTCCAACACACTACAAACCCTCCTCCACCCAACACCAGGCTGGGTTTCCTGCAGCCTTTGTGGCAGACGAGTAGCAGCACACAACTAAAGACCAAAGGCAGAAGGATTAAAGCACCTCCTCCAGGATCTCACTGGAAGTCAGTGTGGGAAGAAACCAGACCTCGTGACTTCCCAGTCTGTTTCAACACCCGACCACTCGCGCCCCTCCTCGCCTAACTCAGGAGAAACACACCGTGCGCCTATGTTCAAATCTACGAGAAACAATCTTCCATTTTAATAATGCAGAAAAAAAAATAAATTAATCCGGCAGCTCTGCCGTGTGCCCTCAAGGAAGAGCAGCAGAGACAGCCAAGTTCTTTCCACACAGCACCTTCCACACAAGATCTGCCTTTCAAACAAACCAGGAAAAACAGGCATAATTAAAGCACAATCAAAGCGCTGCAGGAACCTCACTGTCAGCGAGATGAAAGATGCCTTTTTTAAATCAAGGCTTGCATACCCAGATCTCCTCTCCTTGGTTTATCTTGGACACCATGCTCTTTTGTCACACAAAAAGCACCAGCAATTTTTGATTAGTCCAAAGGCTACATATGCAGCAGCTTTAGATGAAATGTCACCTTGTACAGCCTCTTCTGACTCACTGCAAAGCAAAGTTGAAAAGGAACAATATGTAGGTACACAGCAATGTCTGTTTTGCCATAGGCAAGCAACACAGATGGGTATTAGCACACTGTAAGCTCTGGACAGTCCCCAGCACACACAGGTGTGGGCAAGACTGCAACAGCCACGTAACCAATCCCCCCATTGTGCAAAGCCTTGTACGTCCTTCTGGGTTAAGACCCTACACAGACAGACTTGTGACTATTCCACTCCTTGCTCCATGTGGCTTTCATTTCAACAGAAGTCAGGTAAATTGAATTCACTTCCTCCTATTTATGCTCCATTCTATTTTTGTACCCAAAGGATGAAGACATCACTCAATAATCCAAGTCCATTAGGTATTTCTTTCTCCATTGAGAATTCAGATAAAACTTTAGCTCTATTCTAGCACTAGTAGGCAAAAGCCTCTCATTTTAATGTTATATTCAACTTTAAATTGTCAGGATGCTTTTGATTATGGATTACTGTGTTTGGACACAATACAGAGTTTGGAGCCTACAACATGACAACCAGGGATAGGTTAAACTGTGATAAGATTCCTTCCAGGGAATGCACTTGGATACTGTTTTTCTTGACCTTGACTAAATAATTTCAATGTTCTGCCCAAGACACTGTAGGCAAAGGGATTCCAGTGTGTCCTGGGACCATTTCCCCAACACAAAGGCAGTGTCTCACCTGTGGACTGATCACCACGCATCCTACTTGCAGACCAGCCTGAGGCCACACGCAGCCCTTGCGGAACGGGACTCACGGGACGCATCCTGTGTCTCGCTTCCCTCAGAGCAGCAAGGCCATTCCTGTGGTCTCTGGCCAGGGAAGGCAGCAGTCACTGCACAGCTGACTTGATCTACAAGTTATTTTCACTTTTTGCAAGACAAGGATTTCTATAGCCCTTTAACTGAACTGACCTGAACAGAAGCCTTTGAGGCTATCACAGCAGATTAAAAAACAGAGGAACAAATAAGGTAAAGGATCCATCAGACCTAAATAAAAGGACTTGGATACGGACTAGAAGACTTGAACTAACCTCCTCCTCTTCTCCCTTGGAGGACCAAGACATGCACCACCCAACAGTAGGGAGCAGGAAGCTACACAGCTATTGCCAACGCCAGGACAGAGCCGCTCCCCACCCTGGCTGCTGGCAGGAATTCTGGGAATGTAAACGCTATGTCCAGCAGCCACCAGGTTGGTTCATCTCTAGCAGCTGCATGCGCAACTCAGGGTTATGCAGCCATGTGGTCACAGCACTCTTTGCTGGCTAGCTGAAGGAGTAGTCCCAGGCCCAAATTCCACAAACAACTCATTTATCAGCCCTCCGCTAAAGAAAAATTACCCGGAAGCTCAAAGGTTTTTATTTAAATGTTGATGATGGCTGAATGCATGTGGTTTCTCCAAAGGCTTGGACAAATATAAACATAAATGGGAAAAATAAAGGGTCTTCTCTAAAGATTTATCCACATGAATGTGCACAATACAGGCCTTAACGTACTTCATCTGTGCTGTGAGCTGGCTGGATTCAAATCACCGCCAGCCCAAAAGCCTTATCAGTTATACCAGCACAGCTCCAAGCCCTTCAAGAGGCAGAGCTGTCAGCCTGGGCACCGCGAAGTGCTAACGTAGCTACGTGGCTTCCAGGATTGGCACCGGGTCATGGACAGGCAGCTTGGAGCACAGGCAGGGCAAGCACAGGTCTGCCTGCACACATCCGCGAAGGCACGTCCTAAGAAAGCAGTGCTGGGAAGCCTCTTCCGTCTTTAAAAGAAGAAGGAGGAAAAAAAAAGAAAAAAACAACAAAAAAACAAAACCACACCACACTTTGGTACAGATCACCTGAGAGGTGGATAATCTTACTGCTCTCACATTCGTTTCTTCACCTCCCACATGCACCACAGGTTTTGCATCAGCGGGAGGCAAGCCAGGAAAGAGAGATAAAAAAAAATATTGGGCAATTCATGCACCTGTGGGCTCCCCAGCCGCCTCCTGCCTTTGGGATCGGACACTCCAAATAAGGTTTGTCTGGCAGATGTGCGATAGGGCCGCATCCGCTCCAGCTCCACTCAGCCAGACCCAGCACCATCCTCCTCACAGCCTGGGGAAGTTAGTTTGCATTCAAAACCTACCAAGCCCAATTTGGGTGACTGACACAAAACACATCGTGGATCCCACACCATGCCAAGGAATGCCGAGTGGGAAATATGACCCAACCCCAGATGAGAGAACATCCTCCTAGCAAGTTCACTCCATCAACAAAATGAAAATGAATGGTAATGAAAGGAAAATACATATTCCTGCTCAAAGAGTAATGCCGATTGTTATTCCAACCTGTTCTGAGGCAAGGAAATACAGAAACTTCTCTGCTCCCAACACATGGGAAACCTGGGGATAGAGGTTCCCAGTCCTACTGATGCTTCCTCCCCCCCACGCTCCGATAAGATAAAGGTGCGGGGCCAAGCGTCAGCTTTTGTTGGGTTGGTTGGAAAGAAATGAAAAGCAGCAGTTTGGCAAAAAAAATTGCAATATGTTAAAGAAAAAAAAAAAACAAAACAAAAAACACAAAACCCACACCACCACCAAAACCAAAAATCCCTAAACAAACAAAAAACCCCCACAAACTACCCACCAAATAACCTCAACAAAAAACCCCAAAACAAATAAAAAAATAGCAACACGGAACTGAAAGAATTTCATCTACAAAGACACAAAAATGGCTGAAAAGGAAGTTTTGCCATCAGGTATTACAGGAATAGAGAAAAGGAAAAAAAGTCACCTCCCAGTTTTCTCTATAGAAGAGATAACGTCAGGAAGATTTTTCTTCCAGCTTAAGGACACATATTGGGAGCTCCATAGTCAGTTGTAAGACCAGACAAGTGGTGGAGTTTGGGACACCAAGTTCTGAAGAAACACTGTGAGTTGAAAACCTGCTTCTAATGTGCAACACTCAAAAATCAAGGGCAACATATGCTTGTTTTTAAGAAAACCCAGGAAAAAGCAGGGAGAGGTGTGTATTAAGAGGCAGGTAAGCAATACTTGCTATGACTTTCCTATGTCACTGCTCCAAAGGCGGTGTGTACTTGTGCCTCAAAGTACTTGTGGTCTGCAGCCTTGGCTTCAAACCAATCTCTTTCCTTTAAGTATGTTTGACTCATCACATTTCATAGTTTCATTTCCAACTAGCCAAACCTGTACCTCCTCAATGCTGCTGAAGGTGGCAACACCTTTTTAATGAGGCATATGACTGCTGTTTCATTACAATGGCATCCATATAAATGCATGCAATATTCATCCATCAGAAAAGTTGAAATTCTTCCTACAGTGAACACCAAGTGAGGATTATGCTAGAATAAACTCTTAGAATAGATCAGTGGTGTACACCCCAGCCTTACTTCAAGTTGTAGCAAGAGATCCACCCTCGCCAAAAATTGAGCTCATCTGAACAAAGAATCCTGCCCAAGAACTGCAGTCAACACATATGAGGATCTGCCAGAAGACCACCCTCGTTGCCCAATCTGCTATTTCAAAAGGCCAACCCAAATTAGCCTCAAATTACTTTAGTACAGGACCATTCCACTTTCCTTGGCCAAAAAAAAAAAATTAAAGCAGCAGCATTAATTGCTCTGTCATTGAGCGTGTCACTTAAGAGATACCACAGCACCTTTCCTTTGGTGGAAATAGCAAAACGCTCTACCATAATATTCTCCATCTCTAAATCCCCCTGTTACGCCCTTGCTATGTACCCCTTTTTAGTAGAAAGGCTCCTTTCACACACAGTATCTGGCTTACAATGCCTTTTTTTTTATTATTTTTTTTTGGAGGGAAGGAGTGGGAGGACAATAGAGCCCTTAATGCGCAGTGACATCATTTTTGGCTACAGTCCCACCATCCAGCCTAAAGCAAGCCAGACAGAAGACCTCCACGGGGGCCCTTCTCCGGGAGCTGCTGGAAGCAACACTACATTTCAGAAAGGACCCATTGGCAAGCATGGAAGGGGTACCCCAGCGCAACAGCAGTGTCCTCGCACTGTTAGGACTACAAAAGTGAGGCACAGAGGGTCTTGCAATCACCATGCAGACAACAACTCGCCCTGTTCAGACACGACGCCCCAACCCTCCTGTTCCACCAGGCAGGAGCTCAGACAGGACTTGAGCAAAGCAGGATCCAGCAAAGCCAGTTAACCCTGGGGAAACTGATCTGTCCAGATTGTTCAACTGCCACTGACCCGAGAGCAGGCCATGTCCCCAGGCCAGAGTTAAGGGATAGAGAATTTGCTTCACAGCCTAACGGGTAATACAAGAGGTAACAGTACAGTGGCCAACATTATGAACAGAGTAGCAGAAAACGCTCAAAAGAAACGTGCATTTGACCATGCGCACAGTGGCAGTTTTCATTAAAAGACCTCTAACAGGTATCAACCAAGAGAAAGAGAACTGGGCATGCTGAACAGACCTGGGAAGAGACGGTTCCCAGCCTCAAAAATTCATTACCTGAATCTACAAACACTTCTCCCAGTTGACGTATGGAGGTCAAGCACATCAAAAGGGCTGCAAGGACCGGATTCCTCTCTTCCCTACCTTCAAAATCCCCTGATTTTAAAGATGGCCAAGCCTACTCAGTCAATGAGGAGCAGCAGGCACCTCCAGACAAAGCTCCATCCCAGCTCCAGACATCCCATCCCTAATGAAGTCATAGAAGCAAAAGATCACGAGCTTGTGTTCAGACATCTAAAAGCTGTTTGCAGGAGAAAAACCCCACCTCGACTGTCTGCCCAACACAGCAGACATGCAGGACAGGGTGGGAAACTGTTTGAAGTCTCCACAGGCCTCAGGGTAACTCCAGCATTATCTGTTGCACGCAAGTGAGTATCAGCTACACATCTTTGCCAGACTCATCAGACTGTGCTTCCACCCAACCAGGATGGCTCCTGACTCAGTGCACTGGCTTTCCTAAATATCCAATTCAACAACTCACCAGTTTATCAACCGATTTCCCAGTTCACCATCTCCCTCTTTCTCCTCACAAAGCATGACTGCCTCCTCATTCAATTCTTCTCCTCCCCTGACCTGTAACATGGTGCGGCCAGACCTCGCCTCTAACACGGACACACCTGGAAGCCCACCAGAATCACCACTTCCCCACTCCACAGTGTCTCCTTGTCAATCTTTCTACCCTGTCCTCGCTCTCCTTCCAGTCTCAGGAGCACCACTTCGGGGCAGTCTGTCTTTTCCTCTCCACCCTCGGTTCCCTTCATTGTCTCAGAGCAAGGAGGCTTTGGATCCTGGGTCTGTTTTCAGCTTGAACACACTCGGAGAATACTTAACCCACTGCTTTTCCACAGAACGGCCACTTCTAGCAGCTCCTGTGATGTCCCAAAGCAACAGAAGAGGGCAGAGAGGAGCTGCTAGAAAGAAGCACATAGCATTTGCTCAGAAACCCATGGACATTGACTTGTCCCAGAGTGGGAAGTGTCTGTCATGCATGAAATACTCTTGGTTTCTACACCGATGGGCTCATAAACAGCACATCAACACAGACAGCTGTGTGACAAGTTCAATCGTGCAGAGCCAGACTTGCCTGCTGTGTCCAGCGTCTAAAGCCCTGGAGTTGCCCTCAGCTCTCCCAGCACAATGCAACTGGGAAATGCTGGTTACTGAGGGCATCTCAAATATCCTTTCCATCCCCCAAAACTCTGCAGCTGCAAAATCCACGTTTTCCTTGCTACAGAGTGACCATATGACTCTCATCACCTGAAAACAGTGTTTCTTCACCAGAGAGCAGTATTTTACAAAATCCTTGAAGTGCTCCAAGGGAACTGGCAAAGCACTCTCTCAGGCAGGTGGCACCCTCCTGCACAGCAGAGATCTGATATTCCTGTACAGCCCCACAATGAGGGCTAGCACAAGAAGGGCAGGAACCTGGTTCCAGAGCTGCCAGGTTCTTGTGATAACACTATTTGTCCCTTAAATGTGACACACACACACACATAGAGTCCTGGCTGTCTAAATGAGTAATTACATCAGGAAACCCCAGATGCAGAGCCTCATCACCTCCTGTTTGACACTGCTGCACAGGACCAAATCATTCCCACAGCAAACCGGGAGCAAGAGGGAAATGGGAGAAGCAGCAGCCCCAGAAGAATCACTCGGCCCTGGTCCAGGTAACCCCAAGGCTCAGGAAGTAAGTTTCTAATAGTCAAGGCTTGCTAGCTGGTTAAACATATCATCTGTGCAACACTGCTGCTGTTATTAAATGTAAGACACTATTTATGACTGTGGAGGATTTTCTGTAGCATCAGAAACTCATCTCTCTCCATTGCCTGCTCTCTTCACATACTTCAAGACTATTATTGGGGGAAGGAGGGGAAAAAAAGGGAAAAAAAAAAGGGAAAATGAAAGAGAGAGAGCATGCAAGGTAAATGAACCATGCAATAAAAATTGTTGAAATTGGCTCAGGCATCTCCTGATAAGATCACAGGAGTTGAGAAAGAACTGCAGCTCTATTGGCAAGAAATCTGATCATTGACAAAACGCATAGACTCAGGTTTTAAAAAAAAACAAACAGTTAAACAGATACTTAAACACACAGAACACTTGCTAAAAATGCCAACTATTTGAACACTGAAGTCCAGAATATTTTTATCTTTACATGATTCTGATCCCAGGAACCAAGGCTTGCACTCTTGGTATCAACAGTCCTCTGCAGCTTCATACAAATCAATACTCAAATATATGGATCTCGCACACTAAGACTGTGAATCTGGAGGTAAATTTGCCTATGTAGCTGTAAAACCACTGTAGGTCACACCTCCCTGTACCACCTCATCCCAGGAAGTTCAGCTCTGAGCTGAAATACTGCCTTGAGGGTCCTTAGACCTTTTCAAGCTGCTACTGGCAATTTCACTAAGGACTGAAACAACTCATTCTGGGGTCTGTAAAGCACTTGGGCAGTAACAACCTGATTCACAGGGCTGGGCTCTGTCACCTGGTGGGAAAGGATGGCTTTCCTTGGGGCTGCCATGGGCAGCACCAGCTCTAAGCCCTGCTCCTGGGTTAGCAGCACATCCCTAGTGCTGTAGGATGGCTCAGCCAGCCGAGAGGCAGCTGCAGAGCTGCAAAGTGCTTCCAACTCCTTGGGGACCTGAAATCATTGCTCTGTCTGCGTGATCCATCCCTGTGTGCAAATCCTAAACCCTCAAGTACACCTCAGACACAGATTACCAGAGTTCCTTGAACGGAAACATGTTAGACTGGCTATGGCAGCAGGGTACCATTCTGGGAATACTTACTGCCTCCTTTTGACAGCCCTTCTGAAGCTTCATCTATTTGTTCATATAGCAAAGTGCTTCATGCTTCAAAAAAAAAAATCACATCAGCCTTTTAGTCTCCTCCCTGCCATCCCTCTCAACCCAACTGAAACCAAGTCTGGTGAACAGGGAAGCCTGGCACCCAACACCAACCTCAAAAGTAACGTGACACATGCTGCGAGGTAGAACTTTCTCCCATCAGCAGCACACACAGCTCCTTGCTGCTGCCTGCCAACCATCCCAAACTTCTCCCACAGAGCTGAAACTCAACAGCAGCCCCCACACAACCCCCCCACTCTCTTTTCTCCAAAGCTTTTGTGCTGCACAGAGCAAAGCTCGTGGTAACAGTGAGGTCTGTGCAGTGACACCATCCCTTGTGCCTCCTGCAGAGCATAGTGGCACATGCAGCTCCAGAAAAGGACCTTTGCTTCTCTGCTGAGAGCTCCTGTGTCCCCCAAGCTAGGGCTCTCCATAGACAGCACTCTGCAGTCATCAGTAGTTTTCTCCATGATGCTAGTGACTAGCATATGATGTCCTAGCAAGAGAAGAGCCAGCCTCCAAAGACTGAAGGAAACTGTTCCCAATTTTTAAAAAAAATCCAGGAAGTAATGAAACACTCCAAAGAATACTCCTGCACTTTGACTCCAGCAACAAACCACAAACTCCAGCAAATGCCTCTGGAACAGAGGCGACTCCGCTCTCTGATCTGCTCTCCTGGCACCCAGAAGATGCATGGGCTTTTTTCAAAAACTGGAGTGGCCTCAAACAGCTGCAGTTAGCTACTAGCTAGGGAAGCTGCCTGGACTTACACACCTACCCTAGTGACGACAGGTCTGAAAAAAGATCAAACCGGAGTTCACCAGGAGGCTGCTCTAACTTGAAATAGGTCACTGGGTGCTGGGATCTGTGGTTTCAGCAACACATGCTTTGGAGCTCAAGGGCAGCAACTACTCCCTCTTCTGCTAAAGGCAAGCCCATTGCCACAGCCTTATCTCCCTCAGAAGCTGCCCCTCGCCTCCTGCAGGGATCCTCCAAGATACTGTGCTCCCTGCCAAGCCCAGCTATGCTCCATCACACTTCCCGTACCACTTCATCTGCTCTGGAAACGCTCGGCGCTTCCTTTTGTCAGTACTTGTCTGTCAGGTAGACAGTTCTGCCAAGAACCTTAAAGCAGTTGCAAAGCTCTCCTCAGTTGCACATTCAAACTCTATTAAGAAATAGCCAGAAGGTTTTGCCTAATGTAAGAGCGTAAACAAACTTGTTACATGCTAATCACCAGGTAGGCCACACACCCTTCCCCTCCCCCAGTCCCCGAATCTGCTAAAAGGACAGGAAATATAATCACGGTCACATACCTTTGCTTCCTCATTGATGTCCCAAGTGAAGGATATGGCATTGTACGCAATCTCCTCAATGTTACTGATGGTGTTGAAGCTCTCCTTGTAGTCAGCTGTTAGAAAGAAGGACGCATGAGGGAAAGGAAGAGGCGATACCCATCTGGAGTCCTCAATCACACAAAGCAGCCAAAAACTGCAACTCCTCACCAATCCCTTGGGGGCAAAGGAGGTTGAATTGTATTTAAAAATGGATCATTAAAAAGGCTGGAAATGGTTCTCATACAAAAACCAAAAAAAAAACCCCCAAGAAACAGGAGGAAGGAGGAAAACAGGACTCAGGAGAAATTCCAAACTAGAAACTCCAGTGAGAAAGGCAGACATCCCGAATACCGCATGTCCTGTGCTATAACCTGCTATGTGCAGGAAATTCTACCCTGTACAGCAAGGGCATAAGCTCTCAATAAAACTCCTTCAATAACAAACAAAGATTTGCATGCGCGTCTGCTTTAAGTGCCAAGTGATTAATCCCTGCTTTTCTTCACAGAAGGAAGGGATGAGGAGTACAACCCAGCCTTCAGCCAGAGAAGGCTGGAAGCCAGCCAGCCCCAGCACTGTCTGGAGGCAAGTGGAAGTTTGCAGTGTTTTCTTCTTTTACATGTACCAAAGACCAGTTGTGAGAGAAGCTGTGGGAAGGAGGATCATTAGTGTCGAGGTGTTTCTATGAGGATCTTGTCCTTTGAAGAAACACAATATTTAGGACAGCCACAGAGTCTATAAGCTGCGATTTAGCTACAAGCACCAGGATATGCCAAAGCAACTGTAGTTTGGAGGAGGGTGTTAGATCTCCCAATGCAAAACTCTGCCTGCTCACCAACCAAAATCCTCCAAAAATCAGCCTCTTTAAGGACTCCTAAAAACTACAGCATTAGCTCCAAGCAATCAAAAGCTCTCTCCGGGCTTTCAGCAAAGCTATGGACAGCAGAGAGCATGATCCAAAGGTTCCCTAAAACAACAAAGCTTCAACAGAAAACCAAACCTTGCCAAGGAATTAGGTTTGGAGTTTGACATCAGCAATGACAGTGATGCTTACCTATGTCAATGCATCTTTGTTTGGCCGTGTGCTGTCTTGAGTGCCAGTATTTCCAGTGCCTGAGCTGATCTTCCCTTGTTTTGTCTTCAGCAAACACAACCATGATGACACTCTGAAAGGACAGGGGGAGGGATATTAAAAAAAAAAAAAACACACACACACACTCTCACAAAAAAACCCAAAACCCAAACACGTGAAAGAAAAGGCCAGAGAGTACATTTGTTTTGGAAGTTCTTGTTGGTATCAGGTTTTCCGCTTTAGGCTTTCCAACCTGACGCACCACAGTATACCTGGCACACCGCTGCCAAGCACACCGCTGCCAAACAGGAAAGGCAGACAGCAGCGCTTTCTGGGTCATAAACAGAGATGAGCAGAACTGCTCTCCTAACTGGAGTTCAAGGATCTCATTCCAGGTGTTGCATCACCTTTACACAAATGCTGACACCACTTCTTAACAGACTGAGCCAGGATGGGTTGGTCTGGAAGTAGGTGGACAGCAAAGGAACGAACATTGACGTAAGAGAGCGAGTAAGCTGGCCTTAGTGCTGATGCTCTGGTTTAGATTATTGCACTTTGGGAGAGTTTAAGGCTATCATTGCACACACCCTCTCTTTCCCAAGAAACCACAAGAGCTGCCACTCACTCGGACTTTACTGATGGGGTGATGGATTCCTTCACTGCTGCTGACTTCTTTCAGCGTGATTGGGTAAAATTGACCTTTATTCAGGTAAGTCATCGTGCTGTCCCCAGGCTTCTGTCGGAGAGACTTGGAAGCTTCCAGAGTGTATTCGAAGTTATTCCTACGGAGTGAAGAGGGCAGTGATTGCTAAGGTATTTTCCTGGAAAGCCGATTAAATATTCCACATTTAATTTGGAGAAATTCCAAAGTCGTTAGTTGACTCACTAAGCCATCAACAGGCAAGGAAGTTGGAAAACAGGATGAGCCCCTTTTTCAACCATTTCCTTCATGAATGAACATTTAAGAGAAGTTCTTGGCAAGCTAAATCCCAAGACACATCAGCAGGCACGACTGGAAGCTCCCTATTCAGGCTGACAGCAGCAAGCTCTTCTCATGAAACAGAAAAGTATCTATTAGCAATTAAATTAAATTCATAAGCTAATAAGCCATTCCGCGGCCATGGTCTTCTCTTCTCTCTTGGTCAACTGCAACTAACCAAACAACTAGCTCATTCCCCTCCCTAAGAGTTCAGATGAGTTTCACACTTCCTATTTCTGCTGTAGATTTCCAGCAGGGAGAGAGCAAGGCAGGCCAGGGAGAGGGACACAGCTGAAAGCCAACTCTGAGACCACTGCAGGGCTGACAAACAGCACTGCATCTTCCCATGGGACAGGGAGTTGGTACAAGGACAGCAACTGAAACTGGGTGGTATTTCCAGCCCTGCACATAAGTTTTCCTTGAAGTAGTTTTCCTTAAAGATACAGGTAGGGTTTTCAACTGTGAAATTCAAATGAGCAGACACTGTTGTAGTTTTGAGACCCACAGCCCACCCAGTGCCAGACAGAGACTCGGCACAGAAGTACTGCTTGCTTGTGGAAATTTTAAGAGAACAGGAGGAGACAGGCAAACAGGGGCCTTAACCATTACCCAGAAATGCTGTCAAAAACATAGTCTTCTGAATTCATGTTGGCCATCCGGAGATTCAGTTCAGTAGGAAAGAAAACCTGGGGCAGACACAAAACAAAACAAGACAACAATTAAAGCAGCAACAAGAAAAGTCAAGATTAAACAGATACTTGCTACCACAGAACTCCTGGCAGGCAAACTGATCATCAGATAACAATTGATTTTTGGTCTGTACCAACAGGACACTTGAGCAAGGCTTTAATCCAAAACTTTTGGGTGTCAACTAAGCACATCATCTCACAAACCTTCTGAGTCAGCTTAGGGCAACATTTTAAACCTTTCCCAAATCTCAAAGAAAGGGCATAGCTACACAGTTCCTTGAGGTCTGGCTTAAAAAACAAAACATGGTTACACTGTTGTTTTCAGTTGGTACCATAAAACAAAAACCACACGTTTTCATCCAGGTTTAGCTCTCACTCAAGGCCCCTGAATAAACCAACTGTTTTCCACTGACACACACCACACCTAGAAACTGGCAGTAAGGAAGCTTACAGACATAGTCACTTCACTTCGGTACCTGCAAAGGCACTGCGGAGTGCTGAACTCTTGCAAAATCCTGGCCCAGTGCTGTGGATCAAGATAACTATTTCCACACTCTGCAAGCCAAAGGCTCTGTCACTAGTAAGATTAGTCATTTGCTTTTGATAAATGATTTCATGTTGTGAAGGTTTTATTTACTAAGTTATACTTGTGCACTTTTTCTCAGAAAGTCTTCTATTCCTAAATCACTGGGCAGATTTCTGGCTCACGTAACAAGAACAATCAAAGATGGAACCGGGTCTCTCCATACAGATCAAGACACGCACACACGCACACAGCGCCCTCCTCTCTTGGTACCTCTTGCACGCCTTCCTTGAAAGTCTCTGAGAAGGTGGAGTCTGGCGTTCGCCTCTGGGAGTTTTGAGGCTGGGTGTTGGAACTGAACTGGTCGGGATTGAGGTTCCTGTCGAAGACCACCACCCGCTCGGGGGGCTCGGGGTGGTAGACGCTTGGTGGGATGCCCACTGCAAAGCCATGGGGCTGCGTCTCCGTTTTGATGGAATGGGTGGGCATCGTAGCAATTGAAACGGTGACCGTTGTGTCTGGGGTTGTAAGGTGGCCTCTCTTGTCCATGCCCATCTGGGGTGTGTGTGGAAGGACAATATTGAAAGGCACATTTTTCAGAACCTGGACTCTGTTTTCTCCAGCAGAAATGAGAGATTGTTCTGTCACGTTTGGGATGCTGTTCCTTTAAAGGGTAAAGAAAAAAACATGCATAAATTATACAGTTCATTTTCTCATTAACCAAGAGCTAGAAATACTTCTCCGCCTTTTGGACAAGGACAGCTGATACCACCTCTCCTGCTTGTGCAAAACAGCTCAATCCTCACCTGAAAAGCTGAGAAACGCATTCAAAAAAAACCTCACCCACTAACAACCTCATCTTGGAGATGAATTACCCTGGAGCAAAGGGTGAGGGTTCGCAGCCCAGATCCTCACTGCTTGGAAAACAGCAGTCCAAAACTAAGCGCTTCGATGCCCTTCCAACCACACATTGGCACACACAGGCTCCATGAAACTGCTCTTTGGTGGATGAAGGAGAACTGACAGCAAGGTTGCTGCTTCTCTGCCCTAGGACTGCGCACCACCCAAAAAGTGCTAGTAGGGAAATTACACCCCTCTTTCATGCACAACCCCCCGAGAAACTCCACACCAAGATTCCCGGGAGTGGTTTGCATAACTTCCCACTCTCCACCCCACCACACTCATTTCTGCCAGGACAACACTGAGATCTGTGGCTGAGCTGACCTCATTGCTAGTAGCCACTAAGTCCGCCTGCCCTCCCTTTCTCCATCCCCACAATGTGGTTCTGCCCTCTCCTTTGCACCAATTCTGACGCTCCCCCACTCCCTTGGTGAGCCAGTTCGGCTTGTTCCATTGGCAGAAAACTAGCCACTTCTTTTTTTCATCCTGCTAGGTTATGGGTCAGTGGAAGACCAGAGCTGGTATGAGAGGAGCAGTAGTAACACATGGCTGGGAACCAGACTGCTCTTCTCAACAACAAGCTGTTCAATTGGCTCAGCCAGACCACAAAACCTCACCTCGAGTCCTTCAAGCATTCTAGTCTGTCCAAAGGAAGAGGATGGTAGGAGTGGAAGCCTGGCTTGAATGAACCTCTCATTTGTAATATTTACTTAATCAGTATCATCTTCTGCTTGGGAGGCACAAGAAGGGGAGGGGCAGGAAGAGGAAGAAAAAAAAAAAAAGGAGTTCCAGAGGATACTAAAGAAGCCCACAAACACTACAAACCCAAAACTAAATCACAAGCACTTTCGAGTCCTTCCCTGTCAGCCCATGCACAAGGAAGCAATGCTGCTGGTGCCTGAAGAACAAAATCAGCAGTGAGCAACCGAGACAACCACATGCAAAAATAAAAGGGTCACCAGTCACCTCTGCAGCCTTGGTGTGCCTGGGCCACCAGGCTGTGCTTAGCATTAGAGAGCTGCTTTTGCTACGCTGACTTTATGACACCAGCACTTAGAAAGCAGATGGATGGTGATGAGCAGTTTGGGCCTCAGCTCTCAACATCATGGTCCAATCCCTGTCCTGTTCCTGGGGCAGCACAGGAATTTGGGGCACACAGTAAAAGCAAACAATTTCTCTCTTCCAACACAACATTGCAGTGCAGCAAGTTACTTTCCATCAGCAGCTTCGGTGGTCTAGGAGGGAAGGGAGATAAGCAGACATGCAATAATAAAAACTAATACCTTTTGCTATGGTCTTGGTCAGGATGTTCTACCTCTGGTTTAGCTGTCGAAGATCTCCTCTCCCTTGGAACCTGAGAAACGCAAGACATACTATAATTGCATTCTTCCTCTCGTACAAAAGAAATAAATCAATTATCTCCTCAAAAAACACAGACATTTAGTCAAATTAAGAAAGCATTGCTCTCTGATACCAGTCATTATTAGCATTACAGCTTCACCAATGTTCGCACAGCTTTGGGATAACAAGCCTGCCCCAGGCGATGCCCTGCAGATCCCCATGTAGCTGACCCAGCCAGTTGTGCCAGCCCTGGGCTCCTGTGAGTGCCAGGTGGTGGCAAAACCAGTGCAGAAAATCATCCACCCCTGACTGGAGCACCAGCACTGACGTGAGCAGGACCAGGAGGACAGTCCCCAGGGTTTGTGCTGGCAGTGCAGGTTTTCTCTTCTGCAGACTGGCAGAGTTCACCCCGCTGGATGAGCTCAGGGCTTACGAAAGGATGCTGCTTCACAGCCCTTTCACAAAGAACACACGCTCTCCACGCTACTTCCTCAAAAACCACCTGAGGCTTTCCTTTCTCCTTGGAGACCAGAGGATTCAGGGAGGACCAGGTCCAATAATTGTAATGGGATGCTACAGCTCATTTTTGTGCATGGCCACCTACAACACATTGGCCCAAACCGCATTAAATCTTTTATAAACAAAAGGATTTAAGACAGCTCAATACTGCTCCTCCTATTTTATGCCATGGACAGGATTTGCCCTGTAAACATCACACACTGCAAACACTGATCTCACCAACCACCTAGTTCACACACAGACATATGCCATTTCCCTGGCTGCGCTGCAAGGCCAAAGCTTACAGAAGAAGGTGAACTCTTTGACCTGCAGTGGCTTGGTTCACCAGAGTACACAGCCAGCACCCTACCGACCCGAAGGGCTTTCGCCACCACTGGCACAAGCCCGTGGTGCTCAGGTCCCCTACACTGCACAGCAAGTCCACGCAAGCTCCTCAGCAAACACATAAACAGCGCCCAGAACTTTTGTCACCCTCATCACACCTCCTGAATGAGCAAAGCAAACACTCTGCAGCGTAAGGAAGAGTAAACTCTCACCACTTGCCTTTGCTGAAGCCTGCTCAGAAACTGCCGCGTTTGCCAGCTTGGGTGCAACGTGGGGAACCACTGCTTTACTGCTAACTTGAGGACTGATGGCATACCTGCATGAGCAGCATACTTCTCTAAACAGCCCCCAACTAAAATCCAAGCCCTGGCTCTTGCACGTAACCTGGAATCTCTAGTAACACCAGAATTGTTGGATTTTCCATGCTAGGAAGCCAACACTAACTAGCCACTGAAAAACAAGAGTCTTCCAAGCTGAGTTTGGTCTCCAGTCCAACACTCCTAGACTTTAGCTTTTGATCAAAAATTTGTTTCCCATAAGGCCTTATTAACAACAGTTGAGTTATCAGGGTACCCCATTAGTCAAATGGAAGAAAACTCGAGCTGTTTTCTGTTGTTGTTCTGGGTTTAGGGGTTTGGTTTTTTTTAATATGAAGGTGATCTCATCGGCTGCCTTTAATATTGCAGAGGAGGTGTACTAGAAATGCCTAAACGTCGTCCCTCTAGCATTACTTCATAGCAGCCCTCAATAAATCTTTCAACCTCTAACCATTTTGTTTCATGCAAATACACGGCGTACCTGCTCTTCCACTGATTTTTCTGTACACCCACTGATACCCAAACATAAGAGGAAACCCTGAATTAGACGTTAACATACAGAAAATCCCTTCTGCTTTGCCAACTGTGAAGGATCAACATCAACATTCTCTCTGTAATCTACAGGTTCAGAAATCAAAATTGATTTTGTGGATTAAAATCACTCTGGTGAAAGTGTTGGGTTTTTTTTTCCCAAGAGCATAGCAAGTGCAGGCACAAAGCAGAAAGCCAGTTTTCTCACAAAAGTAGCTGAATAACGTCCACATCAGTGAGTTTGTGGCATTTTTTCGTGTGTGTGGAGTGCTAATCTCCATATCAAAATATTCTTGTAATGCTTAATATGCAAGACGTGTTCAGCTCTTAAAAGCACAGGCAAGGATTTAGTATGCACAAGGCAGCCTTCCCCTTATGCTTGAAGGCTGGCAATTGCACTTGCTACTGTTAAAAGACACTAGCCGAAGTATCAGGCACAAAAGCCAAGTCAGCCTCCCGGCCTCCCTGCATGGTCATCAAAGGAAAAACAGGCATCTCCACCCAGTGAGCCAGGCCACCATAACGCTGAACTCTAACATGAGCAGGACGCCTCCCTGCCTGGAAATGCCTGCTGGTCTCTCTCCACTGACTTGTACATGGACTGGACCCTGCCTCAGACTTCTGGTATTTAGGAAAGAAAGCTCAGCAAAATGTATCCCACACAAACCAGGTGGTTATCTGACTGTGTCCAATTCACCTGTGAGCACCTAGGAAGGCGCCTGTCTGAGAAGACTGTGAACACTGAGTAAGACAACCACAGTTGCCAAAGGATTACCAGATTACAGCAGCTGAAGCTCATTGAAGGTCAGAGAGACGCAGGCAGCAACTCCTCCAGGTGGACACTTCTACCCTCCACACCACCGAATTATAGCTTAGTATCAACTGAGACTAAGGTAGTACATCAAAGACCCAGCAAAAGCCAATGATCCCACCAGAACTGGGAGCAAAAGGAGAAAAGTTTCTTTCTCCACGTGTCATTCAGATACAGACATGCTCCCAAAGTTTCATTCTTCACGACTATTTCTACAATACATTGCTCCCTGTAGAACCTGGAGTCAACAGGCAAAGTGCAACTGAAGCTTTTAATCCATTACATTAAGATCCAGGGGATCTTACTCTACTGAGCTAAAAATAAACCAATTTTAAGAAACAGAGACATGGGATTTTTTCCATTTAAAACCTGCATAGTTTAAAGTGCTTGTGATCTATTCATAGCTTCTGTAAAATCCTCTAGCAAATGACACCTTTTCCACAGGTGGAACAAGAGCTCCACTGGCTGCCAGAGCACACGCATGCCAATCTACCTTGTAGTAATCATACAGCAGTCCGAGGGCAGCTGCGCTGTCTTCATCACCATTGATGCTCATCATAGCTTTGGTAGCTGCTGTAAGGGGATTTTCAAGAAACGTTTTCCAGGCCTCATCTTCACTGGTGTATGGACGTCTCTGAGAGTAGAGAGAGTCATTCTGAAGAACCAACACAGGTCTTTTACTTGAATCATGAAAAAAGAAGAAAGAAGAAAAAAGCCACCTGTTAGAACACATGAAAAACATTCCTAAAGTTCTTCTAAATTAGCTGCCCCAGTTTCACAGGGTTCATATTCTGATTCAGTGCACTGCAAGGATTAGTCAACACAAAAAGCCCAGAAACCTAATTCTGATCTCACTCACGCTCAATGTAAATCAGGATTAATTTGACCGAACTCAGCTGGATTACACCAGCCTATATAAGATTGCAAAGCTGTTTCAGAGCACAACTGACCTGCTCATGCTCTGAATGCAACCCAGAAAAAGTTACACATGCTTACTGGTCTGCCACCTACAAAACCTCTATCACATCCTATGTAATACTACTGAGTCACAACCTGCTCCAGTTCCCAAGTGGGACTAGAAAATGTGAATTAATGAAACATCTCCTTCCCCAGAGCTTTCAGAAGGTGCCTTCACTCCCAGAGTATATCTGAAAACACCACCTAGAAGCTACCAATTAGTTATAGACTAACACAGGGAAATTGGCCAGAGGGATCTCAAATCAATTTGGCAGTGAATTTTTCTGACAAGGGAAGCCAAAAGACTTACTGCCTGGTCACCGTTGAAATAATCTGTGACACTAGTTTGAGAAACCCTCAACAAATGACTGGGGAAAAAAAAAAAAAAAGAGAAAAACTGGAGGTTCTGCCCTTTAAATTGTAGTATAAATACACACACACACACACATATTTACTCTGAACATTTTGAGATTGCTGGAAACAAGAAAGCTCCAAGATTACTTGGACCTTCTGGCCACAGGTGAAAGTAAGACCATCTGTAGAAAATGCTGTCCTACCACCCTAGAGAACTTAATGTTTTTTGTTTCTATTAGTAAAATACTTGCTTCATCTTTCAAGTCCGTTCAAGCAAATGTTGTTTAAATCTGACTTTTAAACTAGTTCAAACAGTTTTCTTTCCAGTACAAGCATAACATCAGTTTACTGCAGATTGGTGGGGAGAGAAGTGAGGCTTTTTATTTTCCTAAATATCCCAAACTTGGCATTTTTTAATGAATTTGTGATAGTTTAAAATAAATAAATAATAATTTTAAAAAACCCAAACCCCACAAAAAGCAGTTCCCCACCACCATCACACCCCTTCCCCAGTAGATAAGCATTCTTTTCATCTATTTACCCAGATGCATTCAGAGATTGAAATATACTACAAATACAAAAAGTTGTGAAATATCAAGTTGTGAAATACTCTAATCACTATAATCAGCTTAACAGTATCCTACATTTATCACCACCTTCTACCAAAAAGGTTGCAAAGCACTTTGCAAATTATGCGTTCAATCCTTTATCAGTTACACAAGGAGTCTCGCTGAGCTGCAATGGGACAGCTTGGCTGAGCTGAAGTCACTTAAAGCGAGTGGGAGTTTCCAGAACTTGTAAGAGCACTTTGTGGCTATAAATCACTACTATACAGTTGGAAAAAAGCAAACAACAACAACAAAAAAGACAAGCTCCTGCACCAAGCCCTTTCTTTAGGTCCTCGTACATATTTGTGTACACACTGATGCAGATACCAAAACACAGTGTACCGAAATGCAGATACCTCCAGTACCGAGGAGACCCACCTTCTATCAAAGATTGCACAGCAGAAGACAAAGCAGGATTTTCTTTAGGGACATAGTACAAGCTCCTATTCTTATACAATGTGACAAAAGAAACCTCAAATATCCATAGCAAATGGGTAAATCCTCCAGTTAAAGTCAGCCATTAATGAAAAAGGCAACTAAAGTAACCTGGGTGCAGTTCACTTGATCCAACCCCGCCAAGCTGAAGGGCTAAGTCAGCCTTGCTGGGACTCACAAGACCACTAAGCTGATTCCTTACAGCAACACAATGTTCACATGGAAAAAGAGAACCAAGGGAGAACTAAAAAGACTGAGAACTAAAGCAGCCACTAACCAGAAATGCAGCAAATGAAAAACCTATGTATTTTTGTGTGATTCCTTTGTCATTGCAACACCTAAACATAATGCACATTGCCTACTCCCCTAAAAGCAGCGCAGAAGGGATTATCTGCAGAATTATCAAGAGAAGCACGGGGTTTGGCAGTAACTCAATCCCTTAGCAGAACCACAGCTTCTTTCAGGAAAATGAGAACGTATTAATGAGAGAAGGCAAACATTTATTTTTCTAAGTTTTAGGTTTCAAGATTACTGGCATGTGGATTTGCTCACAAACTAGAAGATGTGTCCAGCAAAGGCTGGAGGTAAGTTTCCTACTGCAGTTTTAATAATTTCTGAATTATACTTTCTATGTGGCCGAAGTAGAAGCAGAGGAATATTACAACAAGCAAACATGCTCTCTTTGCCTGAGAGGATCCCACAGCCCACAACGTTCCGTGCTAGGACCACAGAAACTATTCCTACTTACTTCACCGATCCAAAAGCCTCCCTTTCTCTCCCTCACTGTGCAATTTAACTTGAGATGTCAGGAGATCCGCAGCCGCAGCGTGTTTTATACCTGGTCTTTGGGCAGAGCACACCTTTAATGCTGAGGCAGCAGAAAGGATTTCCATCACCGGCTTCTACGTGCCAGAAGAGCAAAGCGCAGGTACCTAAATTGCTATAGCCTCATCTATTAAGTGTCATCGGAGGTAGAAAACACGTATAAAAAAATCCTAATTATAGGGTGAAGTTAGCAAGCTGCTGCGTTTGAGTCCTCTTTCTAGAAAGTAGTACGTTTAAAAAAAAAACAAAAAACACTTCAGTAAAAAAAAAAATCCCGCTTTCCCTGGGAAATGAGTACATTTGAGCCACCGATCATTCAAACCGCGGTAATTTTATCATCGGTTCTTCGAATCACCCCGTTTTCTATTCACCCAGGGTGCCCACGGCGACAAGCGCAGGATTAAATGCAGCGAGGGATCCGCTCGGAGAAGACGCCTCGGCGTCCGACACCACGAAGTCATAGAAAACAGGCGCTACGCTCAGTTTTAGGTCTTTTAAACACCCGGTTCCGCGCAGTACGAGGCAGCTGCAGCCGAGCTCGCCGAGAGCCCCCCTTGCTCGGGGAGGGGGGGGGGCGCCGACCCCCTTACCTGCCGAAGTCCACCTTGCCGGAGGGATGAGCCTCGTAGAAGTCCATGGGGGCCTCTCCCGCCGCCGGCAGCGGCGCGGGGCTCCGGCAGGGCGGGGGACGTGACAGCCCGCCGCTGCGGCTCCGCCCGCCTCCCTCAGCCGCCGGCAGAGG